>VYWZ01000094.1:0-13920 GCA_008711595.1 Fusarium xyrophilum | reverse complement strand
GACGTCGATTTGGCCTTCCGTAGACCCCAGCTTAGTCGTGAGATAAGCCTGACTGGGGTAGAAGGAGGGAAATATATATGGGAATGTAACGAGGTGGTTAACAAAGCCAGAGGACCACTGGGTTTGTTCGACGTAGCCATTGTCGTATATCAGTCCTTTCTGATTCATGTCTTGAGCGATATCTGAAGAGTTCTTTCCAGATGGCCAGCTCTACGGTGTCTGGTCGTTGACAATGTTGCAGTTCCATGATCCGAGAATGTCTCTCTTCTCCGGACAGAAGCTAGAAACGGTATTTAGTTTCTTGTAGATACTATAAGGACATGAGTTATTGACAGCCAACAGCTGTGCATTCTGCACAACTTGGAAAGGCCGTCCGTTGAATGGCGGCATGGGAAGATTTGTGCCATCGTCAAAGACAAGGCCCTGACCGAACGAGCAGCGTGATTGGATCAAGTGGTTGACAACGAGGTAGGACGTGAGAAGATCGGCAGCTTTCCCCAGGACAAACAAGAAGAGTAAGAAGGAGAAGCCAAAATGCACCGCTGGGAAGAGCTCGGACTTTCAGGGGAGCAAGCAAAAGGTCCAGCCCATCAAGAGAGTTGAGTGCCCGCGTGGCCAGGATGCTACCCCCACCCAATATGCGAAGCTTGTTGCGTCCATGGAGAACCCTGCGTACAAAGAAGCCTGTCAGGGCAAGGACAACGAGGAAATATGCACGAAGAACCACTCGGACTTCAGCCGTGTTTATCGAGGTAATGATCATGATATGCCGTTTGCAGAACGATATGATTTGTGTAGATCGATGCTACGGAGGAAACATATCAGAACGATCATAATCTGAAGCACGTCCGCCACTCTCGATAGCGACGGGTCTTTATGGTCTGTCAAAGTAGCTGTTGAAACAACATATAAGTCAGAGGATGATATCCAGCTGACTCCACTAAATTGCTCCGTCTCAGCATCAGGTGCAGAGCAAATTACCAGAGGCATGGCATCTGGAACAGCTCTGAAAGAATGGGTCCCGACTTTTCAAGGTTTGATGTACAATGGTTTCAACACCTCTGCCATCCAGGACGTACAAGATGCACTGGCAATACCGTTGAATACCATGACTATGATATCCGGTGGAAACAGCTACCTTCTCGCTGAGCCAGGACCAGGCCAAGACAAGACCCAGGGATGTCTTACAAGAGCGGCGTACGTCCCAACCGTCATGGTAGTCATCTTCCTCGCTGTGGCAGGTCTTGGTATCACGGCATTCGTTGCACGGTGCATAACCTCAATCCGTCTGTTCCGATCCCCATCTGAGTTGGAGGCACTCCCTCTGAGCGCTGAAGAGTGGGCAACTTTTGCAGCGAGAGAATACCTCAAGACTGCGAACAACAATCACGGTGTTGTCGTGGCGCCGGTGGAGACATCTGAGTTGAAGAGCTTCAGCGTCGGATTGTCTCAGCCTAATATTGGAAGAATAGGCATGTTCCAGAGAAGGCAAGGGAATCTTTTAAATCAGTGAGGTTTTTCAAAGTAATGATATTCCTTTGAGGGAAAAAATGAATCGACTCTATATGTCATTATGTTTACTTCTTTCGTGTTTATATGACACTGACGGATGCCCGATATCTATACCCCATACAGCTTACACCTCAACCCAACTGCATCTCATAGCAATGGAACCAAACTCCACATCATCCATTATTCCCGCAGACTTGTTGGTCCTC
Organism: Fusarium xyrophilum; assembly: GCA_008711595.1. Taxonomy (NCBI): domain Eukaryota; kingdom Fungi; phylum Ascomycota; class Sordariomycetes; order Hypocreales; family Nectriaceae; genus Fusarium; species Fusarium xyrophilum. The sequence continues at coordinate 12,202 of VYWZ01000094.1, read as the reverse complement.
TTACTTCGAATAATTTATAAGCAGATAAAAAACTATTTATTTCTGACTTGTTCTGCTACATTGTTACATGTCTAAATAATCTCATCATACTAACCGGCAGCTCTGACGTCTTAGACTAATCACCACGACCTAGCTCAAGACGATGGCTCCCACACTACTATGGATTGGACTCGGGAACATGGGGAGGGTAAGACTCATGTCGCTGTTTTAGAGAAAACGGGGAAATTGAAGCTAAATGGTGATAGGCAATGAGCAAGAACATCGTTGAAAAGGGCAACTTGGACGGTCCCCTTCTCTTGTACAACCGGTTGTTCATCTCAAAAGGCCACTGACTTCAGTGCCAAGTTTCCGGCCAGCAAGACGGAAGTTGTTGAGTCACTCGCCGACGGCGTCTCGAGAGCCGATGTCATCTTCTCCTGCATTGCCAACGACGAAGCCGTTAAAGAAACCTTCAAGGCGATGCTTCAGGAAACCTTCGGCGGTAAGCTGTTCATCGGAAGCTCAACCATCCACCCAGACACCACCGAGGCCATGGCAAAGGATGTTGTGGCCAAAGGAGCCGAGTTCGTCGCTGCTCCCATATTCGGTGCCCTCAAATGGCTGAGGCTGGTCAGCTCGTTAGTGTTTTTGCAGGACCTGCAGCCAGTGTTGCGAGGGCAAAGCCGTGGTTCAAGGGAGTAACTTCCAGCAAGGAGATTGATCTTTCGGATAAGCCTTATAGCAAAGCCTTAACTCTGAAGGTTCTTGGAAACACATTCATCCTGAACATGGCCGAGCAGCTCGCTGAGGCGCACGTTGTGGCCGAAAAGACAGGTCTGGGCACTGAAGCCATTCATCAGATCTCGACCCAATCTTCGGGGGGCCTTACACTGCCTATAGCCAGCGTATGCTCACGGGCGATTACTATAACCGTGATGAACCTCTTTTTGCAGTTGAGCTCGCCCGGGAGGATGCTCGACATGCTATGAGCTTGGCTGGATCTGTCGGTGTGAGACTTCGAAATGTTGAGGCTGCTGATGCGCATTAGGCAATGGCTTATGAACAGATAGGCTCATCGGCAGACATGGCTGGAATCTACGGGGCTGTTCGAAAGGAATTTGGTCTTAAGTACGAAAACGATGCCTAGATGCGAGCGTCTAGGCATGCTTGAGGCTCTGGAAATACCGACAATCTATCAATAAAGTATACTTTATTGTATATACAAACACTCTCAACTATTGGTCCGCGTACACTTGGCAACAGCATATACACATAGGAAGGCTTGATACTATGGACTTAAGAAGGTACGTTCATCAAGTAAGTCATTAATATATTTTCAAGTCGAACGTCAAATGCCTCGAGTTGTAGGGTAGTGGGCTTGGCGTTCACGCTGACTCAGCATGGACCTTGCTATTGAGTGATGCAACCAATCCAGCTACAAGCTCTCAATCATCAAATACCCCAACTGTCAAGCAAACTCCTGTATCCGGAACTCAACCCAACCTCGTTAATCGCACGCTTTCCCCGATCGATATTCTCCTACCGGCAGGATCAGGCTCGAAGCACAACCTCAATCATGGCTCAAGGGTACGCGGCGACGCATTTCCTCCCCTGTAAACGACGCGTGTAAGGTCTAACTAGAGCGTAGATATGCCGTCTTCATCGGCCTCGTTGTCATTGCCGCCCTGTGCGTGGCATCGTGGTTCCTTGCTCCCAAGGGCGAAAACCAAGTGTCGGTCCAGCCATCCCGTCAATGCGATTTGAGTCGCAGGCCGCTTGTGATAACACAGCTGACCTCTTCTGCTACAGACTCTGGCGATCCTCTGCTATCCTGGCCATCGTGAGCTGCTACCTTATGTGGGCGATTACGTTTCTCGCACAACTTCACCCTCTTATTGCGCCGAGAAAAAGCGGTATCCGAGAAGAGCACCTCCACTAGATGTCCGTCTATAATACACGCCAAGCAAGAGCTGGAAAGATGATGAGGGCTGTTGTGATGGTACGTTTGTAATTTTACATGGTTGGACTTTTGACACTTGAACCGGGATTGTTTTTTTATTACATATGGAGTTGGAACGCCTGTTATACCAAGCCAAAGACGCACTTTGCAGACCATCATTTTGCTCTGGACAAATGCCGCATGATTACTTGGCTTCAGTGATAAATCACCCGACAGCAAGACGGCCTGCCCATTCCTTCGCATACATCAACAACGCCCATAGAGCTTTGCCGTCTGCTGCCACGCCACTTTCACCTATCGAGTCAACGTCGGCAAGGCCAGCAGCGAGCAAAACAGCCCGGCCGACCACCCAGCGTGAAGCTGCCCCTGCGATAGCGAGTAAACATGCTGTGACATAGTTACAATCAAGAAGAATGCGTAGCGCCTCGACATTGTTGGCCACGACGGCCCAGCCAAGTGATCGAGCTGAGGCGGGGACGTCATAATCCCATATTACCATCAGGATGGGGAACAGCTTCGTGGAGGATGATACTAGGAGAGCTGTAGACACCGAATTGGGCCTTGTGTACTGAGGAAGGATGCCAAGAAGGTTGAGGGGAGAGACAGCGGACGATGTGAGGAAGCGTATGCTCACATGGAAGGCTGCTGTCGAGAGCGCGCAAAAGATGACTCGGGCGAGAGTTAGTTTATGATCAGAGCTGTCTTGGGAGCCATCTTACGGAAGAAGAGATATTGAAATACAATCGGTTGTTGCGAAAGTTTACCCAAGTTGCTTGCGCCTGGGATGGCATCAGGCACCATCTGCTTCTCCAATCTTGCCCATGTCAAGTATACATCAAAGAGAAGTAGGAGAGTGCCCAGACGGACAACAGAAGGCTAAGGGTCATCAGTAAGGTATATATGCCTTACTCTGCATTAATCACTTACATCTAAGCGATCATCATCTCGCATCAAGGTATTGTATAGCAAATGCCGATAGACCTACACCTGTTAGTACATGAGAAATCAAAACACGAAGTGAAGGCTCACCTGAGGTTTTATCAGGACCAAGTCGATAAAAAGAACGACAAAGTCATGTTCGACATACTTGTCGCAGAAGCGGCCACAGTTGCGGCACACGGTGAGTCGGATATTGTGCCCGCTAGCCTTGTCTCCTGCGCCAGAATACGCAGTCCAGAGCGTCTTGACAGGATGTCTGCATTCGATGCAGATTGGCATGTTTCCGCGTTGCTAGATGGCTTATAAGGAATGACGATTGATCAGTGATTTGACTGGGTGTCGTCTGGCTAACACCATATCATGGCCGGGCGGTTATGAACAGTAGCGAGCGAGTCGTGGTGTTTAAAGTACCAACTTATCTACGGTGCAAGCCACGAAATCGACAGGTACTCGGGAATGACGTGGAGATAAAGGCGCTAACTTCCGTTTGTACAAATGTGAAAAATATTGAATACCTAACTACCTACCTACAACCAGGCTACCTGCCAATCAGGTGCTCACTGATTGCTTGAGTCACCTATCAACAACTGGTATTCTATTTCTGAATTGTGCAATGTTATTTATTGCTACCGAGGTATAATTGATCATGAGTTTGAGATCAACCTAGGCATATCTAGATGCATATGATATGTGCAGTCCTAAAACCCATCACAGTTTGAGAAACACCCCAAGTTCTTCAAATTTGTAATAACGTATGCAGTACCAAGTATCCTGAAGAATTGCGAATGCCTCCAAACGCCTCGCAGCTTAAGACTAGTTCCAACATGCAGTCGTCCAACAAACAACGCCCGCTTGTCCCTGCCCAGGCATTTCTACATGATTCTCAGGAACGGATCCATTGAGTTTAAAGCTCTGTGGCTTCTCAGTCGTCTTTATCACCCTTTGCCACCATTCGTCCTCGAACACCTCCCTCACCTTCGCTTCGGCTGCTGCTCTTAATCTGTAGCGACTCCATTAGGTTGGCCGGTGGCACCCCGGAAGGACGTCCATCATCACTGCCAGTATCTGTTAATTCTATCAGATCGCCGTTTCGTTCGGGTCTGCTGCCCTCAGGCATTCCTCGTATCCTATCCAGTTGCGAACTTGGCTTGCGCGACAGGGCACCCCTAAGCCACGTCTCTACAGCCGCAGCCGCTTTGTCCAGTCCGTTGCCCTGCTGTGTCGAGCCGATTTCCTGGCCCTCCCCTGATGGCTTCTCAACTATGCTCGATGATTCTCCTGATTTAAATCCAAAATGGGCCGTTTCTGAGCCCATAATAGACATGGAGGGTATTCCCTCCAAGGTGAGTCCAGGTAAGTGCTTCTTTGTCCACGTAGTGAGATAATCCTTATCCGGACCAGGAGCCCGTGTACTCATACCCATGGAGCCAACACCACCAGGCCGACGCATCCAGGCCGGCAAGGTTTCACCACCTCCACTGATCGGACCTCGTCCCGGACTTGACACAACGGTGCCAGAAAGCTGGGGCCGTTGGCCGAGGGAACTCTGGCGACGAGACGAAGTGCCTGCAGATCCAGGAGGGTTACTGTATAGATCAAGGCTCTGCCGTGGTGTCGAAAAGGTCGAAACAGTCCTGATGCTCTTCTTTCGTCTAGGCGGGAAGTAACCCATCGCGTTCCTCGCAACTCGTGCAACCTCGACTGGCTGAGGGATTGAGTCAATTTTTACCCAACGCACATGTGACCATGGTCTTTCTTCTTCTTCAGAAGGTTGTGTCGCTGACGGCGTTCCATTAATTGGTCGGCTAAAGAAGTCATCATGGACGACCGATGAGTTCTCTTCCGCTGCAGGTGTTGGCGCAAGGAAGTCGACACTATGGGCGTTGTGCCACGAGGGTGGATCGCATGGCCGTCCTCTCACATCGCAGGCATCAACGGGAATTGTCAGCCATTTGCGCACCTGGATGCTATCTCGTGTCCAGAGTCCATTGGCCTTCCTGAAAGCATCCTCTCGACACTGGTATTTTAAGATTATGCCTGCATATGTATCACTGGGTTCAACCTTGTGAATGTAGACCAGGTACTCTTGAGCCTGGGTTTGTTCGGGAGTCGATTCGTCGGAATTACGGCGTTTATGATTCCCACTGACATCCAGTCCACCATTGACACCATCATGGCTCTCCAGCATCATGGCTCTCCTCGCAGCCTTCAGAGCCGTTTCCCGTTCTGCCAGCGAGCCAGCGCCCACATCATTCAGGTTTGGTTCCTGGGGAGGAGCTGGGCCCCAAGCACCACCACCTGTCTTCTTCATACTACCACTGCCAGAGAAGTCCCTGCCCCAGGTCCCAGGTCGAGAGCCCGCTCGATTGTGGGACTGGGACCTCCTAGCTGCGCCATTATCACCTGACAGGAGAGAGGAGGTGAAGCCCTGGATCGAAGCCCAGCTTTGCGTTAACGAATCGTTGAAGAAGTTGCTCAAATTCGCTGCGCTGTTCGTGCGATGAGGGGTACCACTTCGTTCTGAGGGTAGAGGACTCGCGGAGCGGCTGTTAGCAGGACTCAAAGCTGTCAAAAGGCCGTAGCTCCGCGCAGGAGATGGAGAAGCAGCGGTGTCGTGGACATTGAGGTTGCGGCCGCGGCGGGAGCGGCTGGCTTCTCGGGAGGTCGCAGTGTCACTATCGTCGTCGACGGCGCTAGCAAGACGACGGTTTCGTGGGCGAACGGAGGCAGAATCCGATGTGTTGGCGGGTGCCAGGGCTGATGACGACCGATGCGGCGAGGGCCGCACAGAACGTCTCGGTTCGGTCATGATAGTCGCCAACTCGGCGACGATAGATGCTCTCGGGTTGTGCTATGCGGGTGCAGCTTTTGCATCAGTGCGCGGCACTTATGGCACAGCTACCAGAATCGTATTTGCAGTCATTCAGCCGAAAGAGGGCGACGTATCAAGGAGATGCTGAGGGTCGAGGAGGCGCGAGATAACGAGGCGGAGTTGGGGATAACTAAGGTAAAATGGAGGGTCCTTCCAGGGATCCCCGATTGCGAGCCGAGACGATGAGTAAGATCGAACAGAGCCAATTCTCTTGGTGATCAAAGAATGAACGTATTCATGTCCTGCTTTTTTGCCGGCGATGGTGACGGGGATTGTATCTCGGCGGTCGTGGTATGGATTATGCTTCGTCGTGGGATATGATTGAGGTGGTCGCTCTAACTCAGGACAAGGTTGCTGGGTCCTGGCCCACCGAAGCCTCCATGGACAGGTAACTTGTTGAGGTGTACGGATAGCTAATGCTAGATAGGGAGTACCTTGAGTAATGGGGCTCAGGTGGCACTCAATTACAGCCCGAGTACCATGGAGGCCACGGGCTTTGCACGGCCTGGACCGAAGTTATGCAAGCGGCATTGACTCGCTCAATTCCAGTTCCAGCTCGTCATTCCAATCATTCCAATACAAGCTTTCTCACTGACTGATTTTCATGCTGGGACTTGTTGCTCAAGACGACCTATTGTGCCCCAATCAGATAATTTTAGCATGCATGCATAACCAAAGAACCCTCCCAGTTAACGAGTAATGCACTGGCTTTAGGTGGGCAGCTGGGCCATTGACTTGGGTTGGATTATCGATTTTGGGGGCCGCGTGGAGGATGAATTCCCCAAGCCACGTCCACCTTTTTGCGCTCGAGATTGGCTGATGTATCTTGCCTAGCGCCACGGATTCCAATAAACCCCACTAACGAAGATGACTTTGGGCCCTGAAAACCCTTCCAGAAGACATTGAATCCACAGGCTGAGACTGGGACCCGGGCTCCCGTTCAGAAACGACCCGACTAACATACATCATCGTTGACCACTCCATGAGTATTGGGGAGCAAAGAAAACTCAGGACCTCGATCCTAAATGACAAAAAGACTTAAGTAACTTGGTATAAGTTTAGGATGGTCTTAGTATATCTTTTGCTGAGTTTATTTTGACACCTTATATTAAGATCTGATGTATTCTAGCTCCCTGAGGGGTACAGACGGTTTGCGCAAGCAGTGAACTAGATGGGTATAAATAGTTCTGAATACGAAGATAAGAATATAGCACCTTTGACAATAACAATCCTCAATCACTGTCGCTTTGATTTCGCTCCGCTCAAAGCATACCACGTCCAGTTAACATGTCGTAATGCCTCTTGGATAGAATCTTGCCTGCTACGAGATTGTCCTATGTCTCCGCAAACATGCCTCCGCAAACGTGCCTGGTTCATATGGCCTCCATTTCTGCTGATGATCTTCTGTGCACCATAGACCATGCAGTTATGAGTGCCTCGCATCTCCTATTGTCTTCGATAAACAGGGTTTAATTATTCGTCATGTTGTGTCTCAGCGGTGCGCCATGACAAAACCCATTCCCTGGCTCCATATGGCAAACTTGAGGGTTTCCAGAGACCGTGTTTTAAGACATGCCCTGTTGCCAACCACCTAGACAAACCGCCAAGTGCAAGGAATGACCATCATGTGGTCATCGGCCCAGCTTTTCTCCAAGATACGAGTTTGTTTACTACTCGTTTTCATGCAGAGCGACAGCAACACCGGTGACGGCCACCTGAAGTCGATCTGTCCCCATTATTCATTTTTCAGCAGAGGGGCATGTCAAGGTTAATATGATTAGCGTCGTTCCCGTTGATGCCAAAGAACTGGAACCTGGGTCGTCATTAGCCGAGGCAATATAAACGCAGCACTTTATGAGACTTACCAGTCTTCGACATTTAGTGTTGTTGGCACCGCTTGCCCTGGTACCGAGGCAGTGCTCCAGCTGTCTGGGCTCTGTCCTTCTGGCAAGTTTGGATCCATGTTTGGCTGCCACATATTCGAATGTCCCTGGAAACCTTGGGGCATCATCCCATTCTCTCGTTGTTGATAATGTCCTGCTTGTGGGTTATGCATCCCGCCTTGTCCGTTGTTTGGAGGGACGGAGCCCATTGCATTGTGATCAAGATTGGAGTGTGTTTGTGTTGGTGACAGGTTAGGGAAAGCTGGCATGGCAGCACTATCCGGGAATAACTGGTCAGGCTGGAAGTTTTCCCAAAGGGACTGTGATAAGTTTGGAGAATTCCTCGTAACGAGATAGAGGTCAGGAGGTGTTGGTGGTACAGAGAACGATGGGTTGAAAGGCGTCGCTGGCCGAGTTTGCGGGCGCGAATTCGTTCCTCCCATGAACGTATCTGCTGCACTCTGTCGCGCGTTAGGTGACGTGACTGGTGGCGGCTGCATCGTGCTTCCCGATTCAAGCTTGACAGCACTCGGAGTCTGAGGGCGCGACCTCTCATACGATTCTTGAGGCTGAGGAGTAGTGGTGCCGAAGTCGATGGCCATGTCGTCGTACTTCCGCTTCGGCGCCTCCACCTGTCGATTCTGTTGCTGCTCAAGGTGCGAGAGACTTTGGCGCAAATTCCGGTGTCGCTTACCCTCAGCTCTTTGTAGCCGCTCTTCCAGTACCTTATTGCCCATGATGGACTCAAAGAGAGCATAGACCATCTTTCCAACAAGCCATACTCGTGAAATCTCCTTCATGGCCGACATGCAGCTGCGCATTCTATCCTGTGTCACCTGTTGGATCGATGGCACTGGAGACTTCATCTGGTAGACATGCATGATCAGAGCAGAAAACAGACTATACACAACAAAGGCGGGACAGTATCTCAACTGGTCATGTGCGGCGAGGTTTTCTACGATCGATGTGATCATGGCTGCCGCCTGAAAAGCGATATTGCGTGAGGGGTAAGGTGAAGGGTCAGGTAATCGTGATGAGCCACCCGGCGGCATATGGGCTCGATGAAGAAGACATAGCGTTGTATAGTAGTTCGAGTGTAATAACGCGGACCAGAAATGATGACGAGGCATCTCCCAATAGACAATTTTTGGGCAATTTTGTAGCCAGTCAGCTAAAGCCATATCGCTGTGTGTGAGGTCGATAGCATTTCGTTGTCTTCCTTTTGATGCCACCGAGTACTGCTGTGATAGGACAAGGCCCATGATTTCGCACAGTTTGACGTATTCGAGAAAAAATTGCACGTGGATAGGATCAGGAGGATACTCGCTTGCTCGATCAACCTCGTCCTCAATGAAGTCGTCCTCAGTCAACATCTCAACATCTGCATCGTCGAGGTTGATATGGACTGGGCGACCCAGAGCAACCGCGACTGAGCGATCACGGGTGAAGAGGGACCACCATATGCGCTTCCACAGCCTTTTGTCTGCCCGGCTCAGTTGTGACTGTTCCACGGATCGATGCATGCCTGAGCCTTGCGCAACAATCGTCGCCACACGACTCCAATAGAAGACATTTTTAGTGACGTCTTCTGGCCCTTCCCAATACCAGCCCATCAAAAGGAGTGACTGAACAATTGTCACACGATCGTCTTCATAGTTTGCATCGTACAAGGCCTTGGCACGTTTGTAGAATGTGAGAGCAGCAGGAGTCGTTGAACCGTTGGCATCCATCAGCTGTGGGTTGTTGCAGGCCCGAGTGCCCGCCAGAAGAACGGACTGAAGAAGAAGCAACGATGGTGGGTTCTTAGGGTCTCGATACTGTCGCATGAAACGGGTACGATTGATGACGGGTACAATAGGATGCACCCATTTAAAGTAAGCGTCGATGAGCTCGTCGCATAGTGACCGCGGAGGCAGTAGAAATGCCCCTCGTTGATGCAGGATATCGATTTCGACGTTATCAAGTTCTGTAAGTCGAGCTCGGGAACCGCGGACGTTCTCCGGCAGTGGATAGTGCACAACATCTGCTGAGCCTTGACGATCATGGACAAGTAGAGTCAGATTGGATGATTCGCCAAGGTATGCAACCCGCCCAGCTTCGGTAATGGGAGCGCGTGTAAACTTGGGTTTCATTACAAGGTCAAGATAGGTCCCACTGTCGACCTCTTCTTTGCGTGCTTGAGCTTCGGTCCAGTTGGTGGGAGGTGTGCCATTGTTGGAATGATATACCGAAGGAGCTCGCGGGGTGAGTGATGAAGTGCTCGAAGGAGCCACAGGGCGCGGTGAAGGGTCTTCGTTTGCATCGCCGCGATCGCTACATATCAAGGAGCCTCTGGTCAGCGATCAGGATCGAGTAAGGATTGGGGGCGCATTCTCATACCTATCAGAGTCTTTATTGGTTTGGCTGCCAGAGCCCTGTGTCTTTTTGCGCTTCGGATTCGGGATACGACACTCGATCTGGAAGGCAACACAATTGGTGCAGGGCACACCAAGACTTGCGGCGTCGCATCGAACCTGCAGAATATGATGGTTAATATTGCTGTTGGTGGTGAAGTCGAGAACTAATTGGGTCGCTCTGGACTCCTATAGGCGACTGTTCGCATTTACCTTTCGAGCATGACAAGTCTGTGGAAGCGTTGATTAGCATCATCGTCTAAACTGTTTTCCCAAGAAGAAGATCAGCTGTGCAGCTGTCGCGGATGTCGTGATAAAGAATCATGATGAAGTGGGCTGGAGCGCGCCAATGCCTCGGCTCATGTTGAAGGGGTCAGGCTCTCATGGGTGACTAGGTTCGGCAGAAGACTTTAAAAAGGTGCTTACCTCGCATGCACGCGATGCTCGCTGTCTTTTAAAAGAACGAGTTTAGTACTTGCAACACCATATCGAGTATAAGACGTTGACTCACCTTCGAAAACTTACTCCGCCAGCGGAAGTCGATGTTGAGGTGCTTGGAGCGGGCGGAACTGGTGCAGACGGCTGCGGCTCTGGCTGCTGCTGCTGTGGTTGCGCCTGCGGCGTGCCGCTGCCTGACGACATGTCTACGTCCATGGAATCGGAAATGTCGCGGGCGAGGAATTGAGGCGGAAGCTGAATCGATCGAGAAACGTCAAAGTCGGTTTCGAAGAGGGGGACAGGACGGGATGGTCGAGTTGAGAAGGCAGTTAAGGCAGGAAGGTAACGTCAAGGCAAAGCAGAGCAAGGCAGGGCAGGTTACATGCGATGGATTTGCGCGCCAGGGCAGGTAGACAAAAAGAAGCACTGACACGACCACAGGCAGCACAGCAGTTAAGGTAGGTAGGTACCTCACTGGACCTAGCGGGCTTGATTTGAGCGAACCACACCAAAACGGCAGGTCTGAAGATCTTTCGATTCGATCTGGCGGGACTGAGCTGGGTAAAATGAATGAAATGAAACCCTCGGGTACAGACCCCTTGGCTGTAACCTCGACTGCAACCTTGAGTCTTGAAAGCGTTTCGTTTTGAACAAAGAAAAGCGTATGGTAGGGGGTCGGTTTCTATGACACCGCCCAGTAACAGCAAGACTCCTAATTGTAAGCAGACGGATCGGTCGGTGGAATGCCCCTGCTGTAGTGGTAATAAGGGATTGCCTTGGAGGATAGGCAGTTCAGTTATTAGTTAGAAAGCGCGTAGGTAGTGGTTAGTGGTCACTGGTCAGCTTGACAGCTGCCAACAATGGAATGGAACCGGCCGAGATGCGCGTTAGCGGCGGGAGCGGGGATATCCATACGTAAATTAGAGATCTGCCCGGGCTCTGAAAGTCGCGATTATATACGGAGAAGTGACGTAGAAACGGGGAAGATGTCTTCTTAGTTAGTAGAAGAGGAGAACGAGAGGTTTAGAAGGATTAATATCGCAGAAAATAACAAAGCAACTACCTACACAAGTATCAACCAACTAACCAATAATCAGAACGTATTTGTCTCGGAGCATGTAAGAAAGGCAGCAAAGGACAAAATGGAGAGGGGAGGAATAGCGGGAGTGTCGGGGGTGCGGGGACTCCCAACTGCACTGCGGTTCAAGGGTGGCCCTATGGCCCTGTCTTCCGGTGCAAAGAGAGAATGTAGCTTAACCGAGCATTAACGCGCCTGGTTATCTGACTAGTACTAAAACCTTAACTAACCTAACTATTACTATAGACTCTATACTTAATCTAATTAATAAAATGAAATTTAAGCCTTTTCGACATCATTTTCAAAAACTGAAGTGATGAAATTATATAAAATATAAATTATAATTATAATTTATTTTTAATTAAATTAAATTTATTTTCAATTTATTTTTAAATTAATACAAAATATCCTTTAGTATTATTAATAATTATAACTCCTGAAGTATGCATTGTGATTAATTTATCTTTATTGAATTACTATTGAGACTGTTATTTATTACCTTAGTATTAACGTGGTTAATAAATAAGTGCTCTAGATAAACAAGTGCTCTACTTTCCTTAACCTTTTTAACCTATAGCTTAAAAGCTTAAGCTATAGTTTAAAAAGGCTAGCTTTTACTTACTAAATTCCTCTCTAAATAACTTAAGAACTATCTAATAA
>VYWZ01000093.1:0-28466 GCA_008711595.1 Fusarium xyrophilum | reverse complement strand
GACTTCGTCGGTTTAACAAAATCATAGGTCCATCAGAGAACTTGCACCTGAGGACGTAATTCATGCAGAAGCACCATGACAATTAATTAGGTATGCTTAGTATTCTGCGAGTCAATACATTAGTCTGTTTCCACGCGCATCTTCGTAGAGCGACAGGGATAAGAAGAACATAAGGTAGCTTCCTTCTATACATACATACATAAAGGGTTATGTCAACTTCCAGAGGTGATTTTTTTAATTTCAATATTAATTTCCTCTGACCTAGGTATAGTATGGGGCATCAACAAGCCGTTGGAACCGTCGTGATCAAGACACCGTTAAATGATTTACACTGAGGCCATAGAATAATGACAAATACCGTTCAAGTCGCAGCTACAGAAAAGTTATGTATCGACACAATGTTAATCGCCATTTCACCCTGAAACCCATCCATAAGGTAGGTATATACTTAGGTCGGTATTTTATACGAGGATCTTGTCAAGATGCATATATGGCGGTCATACTCTGTGGATGGAAGTTACCTGCCAGACTAATAAGATCCTGAAACCCACCCGTATAAACGCCCGCAGCGCCTCCTACCTTAGCACTGGAACTCAAGGACTTAGGTAAGTACCTAGGTAGCTAGGTGGGCTTCATCGCATAAATAAGGATGCTCTAATTAAAGCCTATACCGCTTCTAGTTTAAAGCTTACCGGGTAGACTCGAAATTCAGTGGAGCTCGATTCTTGCTTGTCCATCTCCAACGCGTAGCGAAGCCTGGACAGATCTTCCATCCGCGACTGACTTGGCAAGGGTTAGGTTGCTTGTCTCCTGAAATTTTGGTACATGGACCTCGATTATTAAAGGATGTCAAACTCCGTCTGAATCCCGATATTTACTGTCCGACACAAGTCTCGTGACGGCGTCGATAACGCTGTACAGCAAACACTTTCCGACTACAGTACTAAAATCCTCTCGGTTGTTCCACCGTTCATCCATCTTCATCGACCGCTTGTTTAGTTCGTCACCACCCTTCGCCGCGCGACCAACATACGTGCGTGCGACGCTTGAAGACCCCCTTTACGAACCACACATTCTGTGCTTCCTTGTGACAGAAGAACGACCGCACATAGATCGCCATTTCCAAGTTTGGTTATTTTCCGTTCCTTTCAGCATGTTTTACGTGGCTGCAATAGTTGAGAACATAATACCTTTTTTCAGCTTGCCCGTTGTCCTTGCCAATTAGGTAGTATAGAATAAGACTACCACCAGACCTTCGAATCGAGAGCGACAACTCGTCATGACGCAACGTCGACCAGACGGGGATGTCTCCCCCATGGACATCAGTCCTCGTTCAGTTTCCCCAGAGAACCCGAATCTCCAACCTGGTCCCCCATCTGTTTCCAAATCAACCTCCGATACTCTCCTACCTCCTGTCGCTCTCAAGATTACAACCTTGTCAAACCCTCCAGGGTCGACCAAAGAAACGAAGCTAGCTTCAAACGAATTGGCTTCCGGTCACGGCAAGGCACCTTTATCAGCCATACCGAGATCCACCCCAGCTTCAACCAAGTCGCTCAAGGACCATGGCATCAGCGACCGAGACTTTGGCCTGGCCGTTGACGGTGACGGACAAGACAATAGTCAGGCGCCCTCGAGGCCGAGCATACAGTTCACCCGCCCAGATGGCGTCGATACGCCTCCAACATTTATGCGAGGCAATTCATGGGAAGAGCCAGAAACCCCAGGCAAATCTCGTGGTGCCTCATTGATGTCCAAACTCAAGGCTCTCACCAACAATAGTGGCGTGTCGACACCAAAGTCATCTACTGTAGCTGGACCTTCGAGTCAAGGCATTCAATCAAACATCAACTCTCCGACGCGACCGAGCCGTGGAATCCCTGGCACTTTGACAGAGGAGGACACTGACGCCGATGCCGACGCCGAGGAAACAGCCGATGAGGGCAGCCCCGGAGATGGCAAATCAAAGAAAAAGAAACAGAAGAGGAGGATGCGCCGCACAATGAAGGCAACCACTTCTACACCCGGAACGCCTCGGCGCTTTGTGAGCGACATCGATGTGTTGGATAGCTTCGACCAGCTGGTTAAGCGCCGTGCAAGTATGCCCGATACAACTGTCCCTGAGTATGGTGTCTCTGAAGGCGAAGGTAGAGACCGCTTGGGCATGGCTTTCCGTAGAGGAAACTCTTGGATGACTTCGGCTGTGCGACATCATGGCGAGGAAACTGATGAAGCCGAGAGCCCTGGAGCGGTCGGGCGACGAACAGGTCACGTCCGCCGAATTACCGTTTTTGGTGGTGGAGGGGTTTCGGATGGTGATGCTATGACACCTCGACGTCCCTTCTTCACTTCTGAACGTGCGTCAACTTTTGGTGCTCAGAAGTGGAAGCAAGTCAAGAACACACTCAAACTCCTTCGACAGAAGAAAGAAGACCGTTTTGACTATTTTAAATCGGCTGAGCTGATGGCTGAACTAAGGGCTGGCGCTCCCGCCGTTCTTATGCTTGCTAGCATGATACAAAGAGATGAACACGGGAATAAGAGGATCCCGGTTCTTCTTGAGCAGCTCAAGCTTCGCATAACCGATAGCTCTCCCATGGAGGATGACGACAAGGACCGACACTGGCTATTCACTATAGAACTGATATACGGAAGCGGACCGAGCAGAATGAGTTGGACCGTAACTCGAACGCTTAGAGATATCTACAATCTACATTTGCGTTACAAGTTTGCTATCAACAACGACAAGTACATGCCAGGGCGCATGGACTTGGGTGGCCGGCCGAAGCAACCCAAATTTCCATATTCGGCCTTCCCCTATCTTCGCGGTGCTCGCAAGAAGGGAGAAGAAAGCGACGAAGAAGATCAAGCCAGGATTCGTGGAGAAGAGGAGACAGCCGGCGAAGGTACAGCAACTGAAGCAGCAGGAGACGGCATTTTCAGTGACCCCGAAAATCCTCGTGGCCTCCCACGAAGGAAGTCTCGCAATTTCCTGGGGATGGGCCCGAGGCGCAGGTCCACAGGCATTACCGATCCTGGGGATACGTCCAACCCAGAGGGTCCGGCAATGCCTGCTATGGATATGGCAACGCGGAGACAACGTTATGTTGAGAAGCAACGGCGTATTCTTGAAAAGTACTTGTCTGAGATGATCAGATGGCTAATGTTCAGAGCTGACAGCAACCGACTCTGTCGCTTTCTCGAACTTTCGGCACTTGGCGTTCGCCTTGCCGCCGAGGGTAGTTACCATGGAAAGGAGTGTTACCTTCATATCCAACCTTCGAAGGGTCTAGACTTTCGCCGTGCTTTGACGCCAGCGAAGGTTATCTCTCGACACAGTCGGAAGTGGTTCCTTGTACGACAGAGCTATATTGTCTGCGTAGAGTCCCCCGAAAACATGAACATTTTGGATGTGTACCTAGTCGATTCGAAATTCAGTATTTCCTCGAAGCGAAGTAAGGTCAAGGCGATTGGCTCCGCTGAGAAGAAGGCTGAGATCGATTTGACTGTGGAGGCACCCCCTGACAGACATCACACTATGACTCTTCGCTCATCTGAACGCAAGGTTCGCCTCTTCTCCCGCAACCAATCCGTGATGAAGCAGTTTGAGGACTCCATCAACCAGATGCTCAAGCAAACTCCCTGGTATCAGAGCAAACGATTTGACAGTTTCTCTCCTGTGCGAAATCATGTATTTGCCCAATGGCTCGTCGACGGCCGCGACTATATGTGGAACGTTTCTCGAGCTATCAATATGGCCCGCGATGTTATTTACATCCACGATTGGTGGCTAAGCCCCGAGCTATACATGCGCAGACCAGCAGCTATCAGCCAGAAATGGCGACTGGATAGACTGCTGCAGAAGAAAGCTAGAGAAGGTGTTAAAGTCTTTGTCATAGTATACCGAAACGTCGAAGCTGCCGTTCCGATAAATTCCGAGCATACCAAGTTGTCATTGTTGAACCTCCACCCTAACATCTTCGTACAACGGTCCCCCAACCAATTCAAGAAGAACCAATTCTTCTTCGCTCATCACGAGAAGATCTGCATCGTGGATCACGATGTAGCCTTTGTTGGAGGAATTGATTTGTGCTTTGGACGATGGGATTGTCCTCAGCATCCTATCGTCGACGATAAACCAACTGGATTTGAGATGTCTGAGACACCTAAGGATGCAGAGCATTGCCAGTTATTTCCCGGAAAGGACTATTCAAATCCTCGGGTGCAGGACTTCTTCAGGCTCAACGAGCCGTATGAGGAAATGTACGACCGAAGCAAGGTACCTCGCATGCCCTGGCATGATGTTGCCATGCAAGTTGTGGGCCAGCCTGCTAGAGACTTGACGCGCCACTTCGTCCAGCGTTGGAATTATCTTCGCCGAGGACGGAAGCCTACACGCCCGTTACCGTTCCTGCTCCCCCCGCCGGACGCTAATGTAGATGAGTTGAAGGAGCTGGGTCTAACTGGCACTTGCGAAGTCCAAATTCTCCGATCTGCCACCACTTGGTCATTGGGGATCGAACAGACTGAGCACAGTATTCAGAATGCATACATCAAAATGATCGAGGAGTCAGATCATTTTGTCTATATGGAAAACCAGTTTTTCATTACCAGTACTGAGGCATATAACACCAGAATCGTGAACCGTATCGGCGACGCTCTTGTTGAACGAATCATACGGGCTCACGAGAATGATGAAGACTGGCGTTGCGTTATTGTTATTCCCCTCATGCCTGGATTTCAAAATACAGTCGATGAACAGGAGGGTACAAGTGTTCGCCTGATCTTGATGTGTCAGTACGCTAGTATTTGCAGAGGTGAACAGTCCATCTTTGGCAGGCTTCGAGCCGCTGGCATTGAGCCGGAAGACTACATTGCCTTCTACTCGCTGCGTCAATGGGGAGTCATGAGTAACGATGTCCTTGTCACCGAGCAACTCTACATCCATGCCAAGACAATCATCGTGGACGACCGCGTCGCCCTTATCGGCTCCGCCAATATCAATGAACGATCAATGCTCGGCAGCCGTGATTCGGAGTGTGCTGCGATCGTTCGAGATACTGATATGATCAACTCGACAATGGCTGGAAGACCGTACCAAGTTGGCCGCTTTGCTCACACACTCCGACTCCGACTGATGCGAGAACATCTTGGCCTCGACGTTGACGAAATACTTGAGCAAGAGCGCCAGGCAGAGCTTGACCGCCAAGATTTCGAGAAAGAGATGGAGGATATATATGACGAAGAGAATGGTGGCCCTGCCGACTCCTCAAAGCTTTCACCGAAACGCCCCGATCACCTACGCATTCCAAGTATTAACCATGATCTTGATGCTGCAGTTGAGGTTGAAGACGACAGCAGCAGCAGTGACAGTAATGTGGAAGTGGATAGTACTGTCATCAATCAAGCAGAGGATAAGGTGAAGCATGAGCTGGACGTGACCGGTTATGGGCCTGACCGTTGGAAGACTGCCGAGAAATCTGGCCTTGATGCCGGCCGCGATTCTGTTATCATCAACGGTCGCGAAGTGCTTGTTAACAATATCAGCAATGAAGGCAAGGGGACACTGCAATCACCCAAGGAAACACAGCCACACATTCCCCAGCCCGATAATCGATATCTGGACCCAGGAAACCACAACGACAGCCTTCCCCCTGTGCCAGCTCTAAATCGTCGCACTACGGATCAACTTGGCCTGCCCCGTCCCGCACAGCTACCATCTTTGCCGATAAGCGACGATACTGATATTGGCGGCCCTCCACTACATATCGATCCTGAAACGGGAAAAGCGGTAAATGGTGTTTTCCATCCGATGGCCGCAGATATTCATTTAGCACACATCGACAAAGACTGTATGGTAGATCCAGTCAAACCCAACTTCATTGACGAAATTTGGAACCGGGCTGCTCAAAACAACACGAAGCTCTATCGCCGAGTGTTCCGTTGCATGCCGGATTCCGAAGTTAGCACTTGGGCAGAATATCGAGAGTACACGACCTACAGCGAGAGGTTCCGGGCAAGCATGGAAGGTGGCCGATCAAGAGGTGAAGACTCGGAATTTCCTCCATCCTCGAGACATCGTGGATCCACTGCGGGTGGTGCTGGTGTTAGTACACCAGGACCAGAGGTAATGGCTAAGGCCGTTGAAACTGAAGCGGAGAAGGTAATCGGAAGAATGGCCGAGAAGCTCCCTCTTAGCCACCATGAGGAGGATGGAATCAAAATCGTGATTCCTGACGAGAGCCAGCGTGATGCTGATGAAAAACAAGCAATGAAAGACGGCGAGGCTATATCATCACGACCCACCACTGGGCTGGAGAATGAGAATGGTGCTGATTCACATCAACATACAGAGGCACCATCTCCAGTCTGCTCGCCCGGAGACACCCCATTTCCTGCCTTTGATGGAGGCAGTAGTGGCAGATACCTTGACCCGCAGACAGGTACCAAGGACAGAGAGAGGCGCACTACATTTTCGACGCTCGAGAAACCATCCTCAAGAGATACCAATGCCCCTCCACCGGGGCAGTTTGGCTCAGTGAAACGCAGACGCCGTGCAACTACTAAGAATAGCCGACGCGGTTTTAGTATCGACGACATGCCATCACGGGGGCAAGCTGAAGAGCTTTTAAATATGGTCCAGGGCACTATCGTGCAGTTCCCTTATGATTGGCTCCTTACGGAAGAGCAAAACGGGAACTGGGGATACCAAGTCGATGGCGTTGCCCCCTTGGCAATTTAGTAAGTTCTGCTCTTCGAATGTACGGCAGAATACTGACAAAATAAAGCAACTAGCAGTGACCCTGACCCTGCTGTCCTGGAGATGGTGTATTCTGACTCTAATTTTTGCAAAAGGCATGGCAAGGAGTTTGACCAGGTGGTTTTGCACTTTATTCATGGGAAGCATTCGACCAGCGCGGCCATCCCCTTTCTATCTCGTAGTTCCTACTCATACATGTTTACCCATGGAGCCTCGCGTAGGCCTATATTACAATTATAATACATCTGATTCGTGGCCTCAAACTTTTTCGCTTACCCAGATAGCACCTCGGCAACCTGCGCGGATGACGCCAGTAAGAAGCCAATGAGGTTCTGCCTTTTGTGCATCATGCGCTACCGCATGATCGAGATGCTCCAATTCTTCGTCTCGTATCAATCTGAGGGTTTTGACAAGATCTGATAGCTCCTCGCCGACTTCGTAGCCCTCGGCTTCCCATTGTGTAACCATTTCCAACAATGTCCGAATTTGTTCGTTGTAGTGGCCACCAATCTCTGTCTCGACAGCTTCTGTACAAGCCATCGCAGCTTCGTAACCGAGCATAGCAGTAGACCAGCCTAGACCAGTAGCCATGACGGACCACAAAGGGTAGAGAGCAGTAGGGCGAATGCGATGCTTGTGAATGAGGCCATTGAAGGTCTTAAAGTGACCGTCTTCTTGATCATACATGTGCGCCATCAGCTTGCGAAGATGAGGCTTTGATCGGAGAAGGATGGGTGACTGGGCAGCATAAATGAGGACTGCAGCAAGTTCACCAGCTTGGTTGACACGAAGCTACCAGTATATCAGCCACCAATCAAACGAATTTGTGTCGGAAGTCCTACAGCTGAGTCAAGAAAATCACGTTGCTCCTGGGTGAGTGCTTTGAGTTTCTTGGGAGACCCAGACGTTGAGTCTGAGGTTGGAGCCGTGGCGATGGTGCGAACACATGGCTTGTAAAGACTCGGTGTGGATCGCACGAGAAGAGAGCGCAGAGGCTTGGCAAGAGTCCTGGATAAAGACATAATTGTTACACAGAGACTGGCCTACTCCTCAATCATCAATTGATGGTGGGCTCCAAAATCGAATGATGAGCCTGGACATTCTCGGTGGGCAGGCCGCTCACCGAGAGCGGACTAAAGCTTCCCCGACAGTCCCGTCGCACCAGCCACACACGTGCAGCAGCATGACATAACCTTGACCAATGAGGTGCTGGGTGGAAACCAGGAATTCAGAACAAGGTGCTGAAGGAGAAGCTATTGTGCACTTCTGCTTTACGCACAATCCTCTTCTCTTCCATCCACTTTCGCCTCTTCCATCGCTCAACCCCCGCGCGCACGATTACGCATCTCCCTCGACCCCTTTCCATCGCCAAATTCTCACCCGGCTCACCTGATACGTGTAGAACGCGGTTGCGCCTGTAGATACGATTGTTGTCTTTTAAAGCCATTGCGTTCTGTGCCTTTGCTGGCTCACCACAAGGTCGTCATGTCTGACGTTGACGACGAGCTTCTCGCTCTCGCAGGTGGGGATTCCGATGATGAAGCCTCCGGCAACGAGAGCAGGGGCAGATCGCCATCGCCGCCTCCAGCAAAAAGAAGTGGTTCCAAAGGGGCGGGAAAGAAGTCGCGACGAGGAAACGATGATTCCGTGGAGGAGGGCGAGGCGTGAGTGACGTTTCTCAGATTGTTAGCATGATGATCTGGAGCTTGAACACTGTCCTGACCCCCTAATCCGCACCCTGTTTGCGGCTCCTCCAGATCACTGTGATCTACTTACAGTATGCTGACCCATCGTGATTTAGGTCTGCGCCAGGAACGCCAAACTCTCTTGAGTCCGCTCCTATGGATGAATCTGACTCCGACGACGAACCATCGCGAGGTCGAGCAGCGGCTGCAGAGGACGACGATGAAGCCTACCCAATTGATGGTCGATACAAGAGTCAGAAGGAAAAGGCAGAGATCATGGCCTTGCCGGAACTCCAACGAGAGCAGCTTATCGCTGAGCGTATGACGGACATAGAGCGTCAGCGACAGAACCGCCTGCTCCGTCAGATGGTAAGCAACATGGAGAATGAGGAGCGCAAACAGGTCAAAAAGAAACGCAGTGCTGGAACTGCGGAGCTGGAAGATGGCGATCGAAAGGCATCACGGCCGCGCACAGAGAGCAAGAGGGAGACCGCGATGGACTCTTTGCGCCAAGCTAAGGCAGAGAAAGCACGTCGACGGGAGGATCTCGAGAGACGGAAGGATAATTACTCTCCACGCGGACGCAACTCTGGCGCAGAGGACAGTGACGATGACTACAATCGCGGACGCTCCCCAACTCCCGATGCCGACGTAAATCGCGACCAGCCGCCTGCCGAGTTACGCGATTATGAACGAGTTCGATTGGGGCGAAACGAGTTCGCTCAGGTCTGCTTCACCCCTGGATTCGAGCAGGCTATCACTGGATGCTATATACGTATTGCTCTTGGACCGCATCCTGAAAGTGGCATTGAGCAGTATCGCATGGCAGCCATCAAAGGTTTGTACCAATGAGTACAATACAGCAGCGGACTAACATTTTTCATAGGCTTCACGACCAGTCGCCCATATGCTCTTCAGGGGCCCAACGGTGCGTTCGTCACAGATCAGTATGTCAAGGCGGCGCATGGTAAGGCAATCAAAGAGTTTCCTTTCATCGCTGCCTCAAGCGGAAAGTTCACAGAGGTATGTTGAACAGGAACTACTTTATTGGATTGATACTGAACTGGCACCACAGAGCGAGCTCAATCGATACAAGGTCACATGCCATAATGAGGGCGTGACACTCCCAAGCAAGGCTTATCTTATGGACAAAATTGATGAGATCAATGGTCTGATCAATCATTCTTGGACCACAGAGGAAATCAAGGCTCGACTTGCACGGATAAAAGAGCTGAAAAGGCGATTTGACCCCGCCGAGCGAGAACGCATATCCCACTTACTCGAGGAAGCAAGACAACGTGGTGAGCACGATAAGGTCGAAGAGTTACAGGAGGAGCTCGACAACCTTGGTTCCCAGCGCTTAGCATTTAGGACGAGTCTGGGCTCCTCGAAGCACAACGAAGTACCCAAGGCCCAAACTGAGCAAGATCGACTGGCTGAGCGTAACCGAGAGAACCGGCGATTGAACGCGGAAGCTGTACGAAAGGCCCAGTTGAAGGAGAAAGCGAAGGCGAAGGAGATCGAGGCAGCCCTCAAACGTGGTGAAACCTACCAAGGTGACATGTCAAGACGACTTAGGACCAAGGCCAAGTTCGTTTATGACGCTAACGAGAAAGTGGAACAAAAGCCAGCGGCCAACGGTAGCGGGACCAACACTCCTGGGACTAGCACACCGAAGGCGACCGCCAAATCCCCACTACTACCTCATCTTGCAAAGCTGCAGGAGGAGAAACACAAGGAGAAGGGAATCCCTACTATACATAAGCCGCTGATGGATGACGATGTGATTGGGTCACTAGACCTGGATATTGACGTTGAAATCTGAAGGTGAAAACAAAGACAGGGGCTGGGCGTCATGAGCAGCGTTTGGGTTGTTATCCTTTATACAGTGCGCTACGGTTAGAACCAAGAGATAGGGCAGGGTGGATTACTCCATATCTGAACACAGAGTTTACTCGAGCCCAAGAGGATTTGTGACCAGGTAGACCTTTGGTGGACAATCACTATAATTCTAATGATCCAGGGGTTGCTGTGCCGTGGTTAATACGTTGGCATGCTGTGCTGGCTAGACCCCCAAGGGCAGTTCTAGTATGAATGACCGCATATATTGATTGTGAACACCCAAGGCTGTCAAGGTTGATGGGCGCATTCGCGCCGATTGTGTGTGAGCCTGGCGTAGCCCAGAAAGCCAGCAAGTTGTCCAAGTTTTATTGTTGTCTTCCTAGTCAAGCGTTACCTAGGCCAGCAGTAAGTAGCACCACTTTCTGTTATCAGTCATCATATCTCGTCTACTATTTGCCCAAGCTGCGGCGGTCTTTAAGGAAATCAAACTTGCCCTGCATCCTTCTGAGAACATGGTAGGCCATCATCAAAGTCTCCGTCAGGATAACGACGGCTACCATCTCTGCCTTCATCCTTATCCTTTCAGTGAGAGCCAGCTTTGGTCTGGCGAGCTTGCCATCTACCTCGTTCTCGAACCTTTCGCACATCTCGAGGTACAAACCAGGATTGTCAGTAATGACACCATCTATCAAGGCAGGCCCCTCG
Source organism: Fusarium xyrophilum (assembly GCA_008711595.1). Taxonomy (NCBI): domain Eukaryota; kingdom Fungi; phylum Ascomycota; class Sordariomycetes; order Hypocreales; family Nectriaceae; genus Fusarium; species Fusarium xyrophilum. The sequence goes on along the minus strand of VYWZ01000093.1, from coordinate 17,474 downwards.
ATCATTCCATTGCGGCGCCGTGGATGACACAGATTCTGACGGATACACCGTTCCATGTGGCGAGGTTCGTTGACTGTCCACGTCATAAGAAGCTTGTCAGTCTTTCCAAGTTCGCGTAAGAAGAGTCTTCCTGATGGACCGATGAGAGCCTTATGGTTGAGATTGAAGCCGAGGTTGGGTACGCGCAGAAAGTGGTGCGAATATAAGAGGGAGGTGCTGGTATGGGCCAATGGATAGGTTGGAAGTTGACTACGCGCAGCCTGTAGGAATGATGCCTGTTGAAGCATGTCAGCTGCAACATCATCAAGGCGCCTATGTGAAAGTGTAGATACTGTGCCAAGGGTGTCAGCTTAGGTAGGCAACGCAGCTTACAGTCCAGCATCCCAGAATAATACGTTGATCCCATGGCACAGGTGCCTGGATGGCGTCTAAATCCCTCGCAATTGCAGCCATCAACTCTGCCGGGTCATCATCCAGCTGGGGGGCCTGCGTTAGCTTCCGTCTCATGACATGTGCTTGAGCTTGAGTAGATGCAGCGGACCTTGATATCTAGAACCACCCAAATGTCTTGCATTTCCGGCTGAATCAGCCACCGAAGAAAGTCTTTGAGCCGCGGCATAGGTTCATGAGGCTCGGCTACTGTGCGTAGAGTGCCGAGATACTCCCACGAGCACTCCCCAATGCGAGCTTCAATGCCAAAGCAGCGTTTAAGGGATGCATCCTGCTCAAGTGTCAGACGAGCCGAGGCAAGGCAAGGCAAGATAAGTGAGCCAAGTTGTGATGTAGATACTCAGCATGCAATGTCATGGAGAGGAGCGAACCACCTACTGCTCCAACTTACATGTGATATCACAGCAACGCCATCGGCCGAAATATGGATATCGGTCTCTATCGCATGAGCACCAGCTTTGACTGCACCTCGGAAGGCGGCCATGGTGTTTTCAGGCCAATCAAGCTTTGCGCCGCGATGAGCAATTGCCTGTGGGAGTCGCCGAGAAGGATCTCGTGGTGAAGGTCTGGCGGCGGCCCATGGCGCTGTTATGAAGTGAATTTAGCGGTGTTGCAACGGACGGCCGCTACCCTCGTTGGCGTGTCTGACCTTGAGGAACAGGCCCTGGTTGGGCGTTGTTCCTGATTAAAGACTGTCGCTCCGCCTCCATCGTTGATGTTTGTGGAAGCCGATTAAGCCAAGTTGACGAGGATACAGCAGCGCAACGGGGAACCTGCCAATGGAATGACTGAAATGACCAAACAGATCGACGAATATTACAACACGCTTTCTTGTTCAGAAGAGTCCTGGTCATGGATTCGATTATGGAGACAACTCAAGACCAGGCAGGGCAGGGCACTCATGTGCTTTCGTTGGCCAGGATAGAAACACGATACTCCGTAGTTAAGACACGATAGCAGAATGGGGTATCGTGACAGTGGGGGCTGATTCACCTGGAGACGTCATCCCGCCCCTGAATGAATACTTGACGTAACGTACCTACCTAAGGTAAGTCCCAAGTCAATGTCATTCCACTTTGACTCTCTAGACTCTCTACAGTACAGCATTCCTATGTGTCTTTCTTCTTCGATTGGCTCGAGTGAGTCGACGATCTGAGTACCTGAGCCGTGCCATAGTGTTTGGCAAGGCGTCTAGAATCTAGAATGCACGGTCGGGTCATTCATTTCCCGAGATTTCCCGAGGCACACCGGCTAACTGCAGCGAATCTTGTGCTCACCCGGCGCAGACTCGTGCGACCAAGGGGAGGCAAGAAAACTTATTAGGACCTCTTGTCTAAGTAATAAAATGACTTGGGTAAGCTTAGTAACTTATATCTTAACTAGGACTCTAGACCAATTTATTTTGACACCCTAATTCATGCTCTGACCGGGTCCTGGGTCCTTTGGCTTCTCCAACACCGGCAACGCATGTCAGTCAGACCCGGTCCAATCCTCCCTCGATGGCCTGAGCAGGCGTCGATCCTCATTCCCACGTACTGCAAGTAGCCAACCGCCCGAGCGAATCAACTACTCGCATCACGTTTCTAAACCGCTGGACGAGTGGGCTTGTTTGTTTGCGTTCTTTTCATTCGTTTGCAAGTTACGAACTAACAACTAGATGATCTAGCACGCGCCGTATTGCGAGGGCAGTCCTCGAACTGCCCATCATCCTTATTCCACGTCTCTGTTTCCTCTGTAACTTAGAGGATAAGAGACTCCAAAATACCAAGTGTCTGACAAATTTTCACCTCCCAGGTATAATAGTCAGCCAATAAAAGTAGATCGCTCAATAGAAAAACACTCGGTGCCAGTCAATCCCCAGCCCGACTCCCATTCATCACATCATTAAAATTCAAGTCCCCACCCAGTATTAACTCCGTTGTCAGACTAATAATGCTGAGCCCAAAGACTTTCTCCTGTGGTATCATTCTGTCCATCACCCTTACAAGATAGGAAACGTATCCATATGGTCGGGCATCATGTATCCTTCATGACCATGTTGTTGAGCCACCATGTGGTTGCGATAGTCAATGCTCTCCACGCTCAGTCCGAGTTCCGAGGGGCCGACCTCCTCACCCGAGCTAAGGCTCTCATCACTCATGCTGAGAACGCTCTGGGGAGGCTGCGGGTTGTTTCCAAACTCGGCGATGCTGAAACCGCCGAGGTCCCAATTGTCCGGGGGCCAATCACCACAATTGCGAACAGCGACTGCACTCTCGTTGACAAGTCCCTGCCCACCATAGATAGCATCATATACGTTGTTCATCCCACCATCCAACGATCCAAGTAATGTCTCCCACTCAGTCGTTGAGACCCCATTCACCTTAGCGGCAGCAACCGAAGAGCTCTCCATCATGTGATGGGCCTGATTTGTAGGGCCAGGATGGGAGTGTGCACGTGTCTGTTGCGGCGAAGTCGGTTGTGGTGACTGTGATGAGTGGGCAAAGGGCATGAAGTCGAGATTGCGGGACAGCGAGGAAGTCTTGCCATCTGGGTTGGGGGACATGGACATGCGATGTCCTCGCTGGAGCACGGGAGTAACCTCGGCCTGAAGATTGTCAAATGATTGACGGCCCCGAGCACGGTAAAATTCAGGTCGCTGGTCGGCAACGCAGGGCATCGTCATGCGACGCATCCTCTCCTGGTGATCAACCAAGTTGCTCTCGCTGGCTGCAGCGGCCGGGAGCTGACCGAGGGGGTAGGCTGCCCTGCTCTTCTTCTTGGATTTGGTAACCATTCCTCTTGGTGGCGATCCTCGGTTGGAGACGGGCGCGGGGGGCATCGACACCTCACGTGAAGTGTGCATTGGCGAGACAGCGGATTCGTCAACTTTGACCAGCATGCTAGCCACACGCTTGAAGTTCAGCGAGCCAGAGCCCTCAGTCTTATCCAGGATATGAATCACGGCATTTACCAATCGTTCGTCATCGCGCATGAGTTTGCTGTCTTGCTTGAGATCAATTGAGTGGTAGAGCAGCGCCATGCCACAAACAACCAGCAGATCCGTCTTGTTCAAACAAAATGAGAAGGTCATACCGCGTTCTTCAAGCAGCTGAACAATCTGAACGATGTGCTTGCTCGACGCTCGGATTGACATCAAGGCCGAGGCTGCCTTGGAACCCAAACTGGAGCCTACTGCCGGACGATAGATAAGTGTTCGAATGTAGTAGTAGGCCAGTGCCAGTAATGGTGAGCGGCTACCAGTCACATCTGTGGATGGCTTATCTTGGACGAAGTTCAGTCGCAGATGGGTAGGCAGCTGGTCGTACCAAGCATCAAGCTCAATCTCGAGAGCAGCCATCCGTTGAAGCGAAATCTCGTAGGAGCTTGAGGCTGGGTAGTTCTTCTCTAGCACCTTGGCGAGGATGCGAGTCGCACGGAACAAGGCTAGTGCACTCGAAAGGCGAGTATATTCACCAGGAAGTGTAGGCTGGAAGCCCTTTTCAGTAACATACTCATCATCAGTATCGCACGGATACTCGGTCTGTATATCCTCTTCTTTGAGAAGCTTAGGAAGGCCAAGAGTAGCGGCAGAAAAGCAATCGAGAGTGTAAATGGTCCAGAAGACCTTCTTTCGAGTCTCAATTGTGAGAGCACCGAAGGAGAATCTCTTCTGACTCTGGTGCAGGCCTAGGCGATGAGAGAGGCCAACAACGGTGCCCTTGTAGTGCTGTAATCGCTTGTAGTCTGCACGCATGGTGCAGTAAAGGAGAGCGAGGGACAGGCACTGTAAGGTATTTATAGTATCCTCCATGAGAATAGCATCCAGGGAGGCTTGCCATTGCTGTTCACAGGCAGCAAGCTGGGGAAGGTCAGGGTTCTCTGATGACAGGCCCGCGATGCTGAATACGAGGTAGAGTTGCGCGAGCTTGTGGTTGCCTTTGACCTTCTCAGGGTCGGCAACGAACTCCTCGTAGACATGGAGGAATGTGGGCTTGTGGAGGATGGGGAACAGAGGAGCCCACTCTTGAAAGTAAACATTGACACAGCGGTCAGAGAAGAGACGAGGAGGAAGCCTAAAAGATTGCTCTGGTGATCTGGGACCAAGGGGCTTGCAGCCTTGGATATGCAGGAAAGCCTCTGGGTTGAAGTCGGTGCTAGGTTTGCCGGTTTCTTGAATTTTTCGCTTGAAGGACTCTGTCGAGGGTGTCAGTTGAGTTGACTCATAGGAAAGGATGGAGACAAGTACCAATAAATGTCCTGCCACTAGATGCGCCCATGAAATAAGAGTCGGAATTCTCAACTCCAAGTAAGAGAGGTGCAGCTTGTACGCGGAAAGTATCTTCTTTTGTGGCCAGGGCTTCATTTCGGGACTCTGGTGCAGCCGGGCTGCTCGCCGGCATTGAAGGACTCGATCGGTTGCCGTGGATTTTCAAGAGCATGTCTATCTTCTCGTCCTTCTCATCTAACAAGTCCTTAAGCTCTCGGACTTCGCTTTCTAATTGTCGCACGCGCTCCTCCAAGGATTCTGTGTAGCCACGAGGGAATGCGCGGCGGCTAAGCTTGTCGCTTGTCCGGCATTCAAAGCCGACGTTGGCACATTGAGAACATGTTGGCCTGATTCCATCACAACGAATCTTTTTGCTCCTGCAACGATCACAAGCCTGTGCAATCCGACTCTGAGAGCTGGTGCCCACCTTGATCACCTTCATGGGAAGAATTCCGGGCATCTTGGCGGTAGTCTGTTCTGTGTAGGTATATGAAGGGTTTCAGTCGTGTTTAGTTGATGGGACCTGGGTGGAACAAGCGGCTAAATTGTCGAAGTGAGGAGACTGGTCAGTGATGTGGGTGCCAGCGTTGCTCGTTTATTGCAGTGTGCCTCTAAACTTGTACGATATTGTCTCGTGTCTCGTGTCCTTGAAACGGTCAAATTCCGAAATGTCGAATGGTGATAGCCGAGGTCTTTGTCGAGTGATTTTAGCACCGGGACTAAGTGAGGACAGGCGTATTGTGATTTAGTGACTTGTCGGGTATAGTAGGTATAGGCTTTTGCTATTGGGTATCTTGAAGAGGAACGATGAGGTAGGATTGATATATAGATTTATATATACGAGTCCAGGGGGACAAGAATAAGAACAAAAAGAGAAAGAATGGCAAAGATGCCAACGTGAAAGTGGGAAGGATGAGAGAGAGGATTTAGATTCCTCAGGGTGGGAAAGAGCAAGATTTAGTAGAAAACGAATGGGAATGGGGCCCCGGTCGTTGACTCTTTGGGGTGTGGAGAAAGAAGTGGAAATCCTGGGGGAGGTCCAGGGACAGTGGAGAGGCCAGTCAGTGCCATGCTTGTTCTCGATTAACCTGGTCGACCTTCAGCAATGGACGAACGAGACTTGAGAGGGTACCCATGAGAAATCTGGGGATGGGGGCGTGCTCTTGGCATCCTTGATCTCAAATGCCAATGTCAACGCCGATGTCAGTCCCGGTCCATGGGCCTGGGCAGGCGTGGATCATGACGATGGATGGATGGATACAGTGCACGACTTTATGATACCACTTCGCTCTTCAGGGACTTGCCCGGGGAGGGAGGGAATGAGTGCCATCGAGTCTGCCGTACTGTAGAGGTGTAAATGCCAAGAATCAAATGGTAAGGTGATGCCCTCTGCACAGCGAATACCAAAGGAAGTCCTACCTGTTACAGTACGAGAGCATGAGCGGCTCCCACTGGGGAAAATATGTGCATACGTTGACTCGATTCAGCTCGCTCACCTTACCGCTCTGGCAACGCTCGTTCACATCCTTCCAAAAACGACATTCGAGAGGTACCGAAATATGCTACACGCTAACGAGTTGAGCTGAGAGGTACGTGGAGTACATACAGCCGCAGCGCGGCCATTTAGCACCATTTGTGTGTGAGTGAGATGCTGTGCTTGGGGGCGTGCGTGATCCAATCCGCTCTGGTGGGGGCGTGTAGAAGAAAACGTGGGCTTGAGCATTGCAATATACTACAAATGAAGAAACATCGATACAACTCAACTCGACTCGACTCGACTCGACTCAGCTCGATTCATTAGCAAGATTGCCCCTTCTTATATACCAGAAGACTTGGGAGCCAAAAGTGTTGAGAGATCGAGAGGCTTTTCCTTCACTAGAGTTGTCCATAGCCATAAAAGGCTAGGACACAAGGACATGTAATAGAGGAAATATGAAGAAGAATCGGAAAGGCAGATGGATCAATACTAGGATTCTCATCTGAGACTAAAGTCTCTGCATATGCGTGATTCACTAGTACTCCGTACCCAATATTAAGTTGCAATATGTTGCATTTGTTTTGTTCTGCAAGCATCGGCTGTAATCTGAGTCTGATATATGCATGCTCACAGGAGCTCCCAACGCAGAAACTGCCAGGGCTCTAAGTACCTTGCTGAGAAGAAAAAGAGTTTCCTTCATAAGCTTTATGCTCCTTACATGGTCCCGAGTACCACTTTTGCTCTGTTTAATGGCTATCAACATATCGACAACCCTGGCTCTTATCAACTGCCAAGGGATATACAATCTTCGACCCTGACTTCCGCAGCACTACTATAAGGAGACGAATGTTCTGAAAGTGTGAAAGGGTAATAAAGCTCCATTAATAGAAGAGAAGTGAGCTGAATATGAAAGTGAGCACTGGATACGGAGGTCACTCTCAGCTCCAGGTATTCTTTGCTCAGCCGATGGTGACCCTTGGCTCGGGTAAGAAAATGGCACCACTCGCAAAACTCTAGAACACTCCGACATGTCCATAACAGCCCATGGCATCACACCCACCCGCCACTGGCCGCTTCTTATGCAATTAGTTGTACGTAGTTGCTATGGTCTGGGTCCTTTACCGCAGATCAATAGGCCTTTCATTGACTCTTTGTCGGCGATGGATATAGGGAGAGGATTTTGTGGCATCACCTCGATTTAGATTTTATTAGTAAACATATTGTATTCGTCTCTTCTGATAGTCACATTTGGCTAACAGAGTACAGACTGTGGCTCCGACGGAACATAACAGCGGCAGAGGTAAGAGAACAGAAGTAAGGGAGGCAGGCTAACAAATTGGAAGCTCCGCAAAGCTGGGACCAACTAACACCAAGAAATTGCGGTATACAGTACACTCTACACTCACCGCGGTGGACGCCTCCGGTGTAACTCTGCGTTAACTAGGTGAAGAGGAGCTCATCGACTGGCTTGCGGGTTGCTCACACGAGCTGAGTCAACCTCATTAACCGACGCCTTTTCCTACCCCTGACCCGCCCTATTGCCATGTGCCCCGAGCTTCAGTTGATCTCGAAGCATAACCATCAGCAAGCCACGTCTTTGATTTGCATGTCGAACACTGTCAGCCCTGAGATCGCTTCTCCGGCAGGCTTAGCTTCAAGCCTCATGTCCTGGGGGAACCGCAAAAGACCCACCTCGGAGCCGCAGTCGTTGACTAACTTATGTAGGGACCTACCTAGCTACCTAGTTAGTTGTCGCAGATCGCTGATCCGCAGCTAACTGTAGCGTACCCTAGTGCTAGTTAGCCCTAGCCAAAATGGACCTGTCTTGAATTCGGGGCATATGATGAAACTGACGACGAGATTGTCGGAAGACAACCCTCATTTCTCATCAACGCCAGACTATCTCGAGCTATGATCGAACACAATTAGGACGGAGATTTCTAGCTAACGGAAAGTCCTCTCTAGGGTTCTCATTAGGGGCCGATACCGTTAATCCCGAAACCCAAGCACGAATAGACACCCAGCCGAATTGTCTATGGTTTCTTGCGTTGTAGGCATCGTGAATCGTACATACCACCTCTTTAACACCCTAGAAACACACTACCAGGAGAAATTTCGAACTAGAAACTCAAGCATTTCTTACCTACAGAGTACCGCGACGTCGCTCACAATATGCGCATCGTCACCGCTTCTATCTGCAGCCCAACTGGTCACACGGACGATTTCTCCATACCCAGGCTCAGTGATCTTATACAACACACTCTGTAAGTTGAAAATAAAAGTTCAACTACCTTCTCAACAAAATATTCGTGCCACAACACGTCTATGCCCGGCCCTCAGCCTTTTTGTAGTCTCTCCGATTCAGCCGCCATTTCTCTGGGGCAATGAAAGCTTGCTAAAAGGGTGACTACATCTCCGACTCCCATTTGCATTCGCTTTGCAGTAGAGGGATAAGGGGCTTGTATAGTGATTTGTGCAATTTGTCTCGTCGAGAATTCAGAGATATGGCGTGTTTTTAGTAAAGGTACAGGTGTGTGACTAATAGACGACTGTTGTGGCATCATTTTCTCCGTGTTTCTCCACGAGAACCGCCCGGGAGGTAGATCCAGTTCAACGGGATCTGAACCTGGCGAACATCTGGGGAAATCGAAAGGATGTACATTGCTCTGTTAGAATAGACAATCTCGATGAAGCCTTGTTCTAGACCCGTACAATAAAAGAGAGGGACGCACTTTTCCTCAACGATCTCGGCGGCATATCGATCGAACGGCCAGGACGGCTTCTATGTTGCATTGAAAGATCCCAAGACGTCCCGTCTGCTTCTACTCCGTACAAAGCACAGCAATGCCAAAGGGTTCTGATTTATCTGACATCACTGGCTATTCTGGAGTTCATTATCTTCTCAAGGTATGGCCCAAGTATTTCTCTACTAATACGCAAGGCAGCTCCCTTGAACAAAATGTTACAGATGCTTTGGCGAATCCTAGAAAAAGTCGGCTAGGAAAGAGGCAGGAGGATACCATTCTCAGTACTGCTCTGATTGATTCAGCCCACAATGCACTTTTGTGAACGGAATTTGCCCGAATCTCAGTTGATGCCATCTCGAGGTTCAGTTAGTCCGAAAGTTCAAGGAAGCTACATCGCGTTCAACATTACGGGATGAGTTTACTTCGGGAGGTGCATATATGTACTGGATTTCGCAGACTTGCCTATGGCTTGATACCATATGACTCTTGTAAGAGATAGAGCAGTACGATAGGTGAACAGGAAGCTGAGATCTCTAAAAGCGACGCGAATGCTAATATGATGGTTTCGCAATAGCTTCGTCACACAGGGTGCCATTCATGTTACAGAAAGAGAAAAGCAATGATGTACTCCGTACAATACCCAAGGTTCCTAGGTGGAGCAATTGCCGGCTACCCCACAATGCCAGGACGTCAATGCTCAACAATAGCCGACAAGCACCCACTATAAGGTGTGCTTCGGTCAACTGAAATCCTCTTCTTCATTGGTCGCTGGCTGAAACGCTTGCCTGTCTTGAGAAACTTCCATCGATCCGAGATATGCTGCCACGTGGTTGTCCGCAAAAAGATGGGTCCTCTATACCGTACCGATGACGCACCTCGTTAGCCGCTTACTCATCTTGGATCGTAACAAGCAGATGTGTAAAGAAAGCTCGGTGTGCGACCGAGCACCTCCTGCTAGGTTTCGGGATACACAAGCTAGTAAGCCAAGAATGCGGAGAACGTTCCCTGGCGTTCGAGGACCTGGGGGAGTTTCCGGGGAATCTGGGGAAGTGTTTGCTTCAAGTGCTGCTTGGCCTGGATCGCATATATGAAACATGGGAATTCGAAAAACAACATAGCTATGTGTATGGCAAGCTGTGGCAAGTCATAATCTCCTGAGCGAGCCACTTGGCTTGTCGACTTTACCACATCATCCATCGGTCATGGATGGATGTGCTGAAATGACAAGGAAATACTGTAGTACATACCTGTTGATCCAAAGCTACGGCAGCGCTTTCAAGGACACTGGCTTCTATTTCTCTGAGCTTTTGGGCCAGTTGGAGGTGGCCATCTCTGATCTGTCCGGCCCGGCGCAATGGCTCAAGTTCATCATGGGAAATCTCGGAAGAGAGCTGCATGAGATGGTCGTTTACGACTTCGTGCAGGACCGAAACAGCTCGAAGCCTAAAGATCTGACAGAGGGGGTGGTCCTTGATGAGATCTCCAAAATCATCTGCTCGAGCCGTGGCATCTTCGTCCTGCCAGAAAAGCCTTAGCTCCCGGTCTCCGTCTGTTCCTTGGAGGACCCTGAACTCCAGACCATCCTCCTCATTCAGACACATCAAGTAGACGAAAGGACATTGCCAGCTTGTTTTCCCGTTTGATCGAGATAGCTTAATAGTTGGCGACCCTCGAAAAATGTGGAGTTTCGCTTTTCTTAATGGATCGTCGGCCAGCAACTCCAGAGGTAGAGTCAGTTCCTCTACAGTGGACTCGTGGTCAACAAACCCATAACTGAAGATCATTTCTGCGAGTGACTTTTCTCCGTAGGATATATTCACTTCGTCTCCAATGGATATTTCCATACCAGGCCGAGAGAGTAAGACAATATTGTATTCATCGTCTTCGTCATAGTAAGCAGTTTGTGAGTGTGAGTGGTTGGCCATGTCAAGGACAGGAACCATGGCGTGCCCAGATCTCGGCAGTTCCAGACATCGAGATCTGTACCACGCGTCAACCAATACCCAATCATCAATAGTCACCGCTTCTCTCTCCCAAAAGAACGAGTTCCAAAACGGAAGAGTCGATGATCTTTCGATGAGTTCATCAAACTCCTTGTTCAGAGCCGATAGCTTAGCGTCTAGTGCAGCCTACAGTGCAGTTAGAATCCTTTTGTTCTGTTGCGGGGAAATCGCTCTTCTAGCAGAGAGCCTGCGGCTGCGCAACACTCGGGTCTGGTTATGCTCGCGCATTTGTGGGAACACATACCTCTAGCGAAGTGCCCTGGAGCAGAGCTCGCTCGAGTTCCGACCACATTGTTGGGACTGGGATATCACGAGGCAGATACTTCAGGTACTCTGTCCATGGTGTCGGCACAAGGTCTCTTGGGCTCGAAGTATCTCGGCTGGAGAGAACTAGATGTGCCAAGAGATATAGCATGATATCTGCCCGGGTCGACTTTGATGAGGAACAGTCAGCGGTTGTTAGTGCACGCTCCGAGACTAGGGCTAGCTATTGCTGTATTGGAGAACAATTGTCTTCTGGCTTAGCGACATACCTGATATCCTGCAGAGTCAAGTAGTTGACGAAAGTTTCGATCGACCTTGGAATACTCTTCGATGGAAGCGGTTGAAAGGATCAAATCATGAGGAACCTGTAGTATCTTTCTTGGGTGGTTGTTGGCATGACCATGAGTCTCTACCCTAGCTCTTTCGTCCCTTTCCCCATCTGAGCTGCAGACTTGGCCCTCTGGCTCTGGCTTGTCCTCCGCTCCTTCAAGTCCACATGTTTCTACACTTGCTATCAAGTTGTTGGTGGCCACTAAGCCAATCCCCTTTCCATCCGTCTCTTGCAATTTGGCGTTGGTAAATTCCACGTCGTTCAAGCGTGCCCAGGCTGGGAAAACGTCGATTGGCAAGGTTGATTTTGAAACCATGGTCCGGAAAAGTGAGCCCGGGATAAGTTTATTTGGGAAAATGCAAAGACTCTCTCAGGCTTTTTGAACAAGAGAATGTCGGCTACTATGTACGCTTGCCACAAACCTAAGCGTGCGTGAGACAAATAGAGAGGTTCAGACAGACATCCAATACCCGGGCTATTACCACCGACCACAGAAACTAGACCCACTTCAGCCTCTTTGGGCCGAAAACTAATTTTGCGCCGAGAAGCCTTCATACGATGAAACCGGAGTCACGTATACTCATTTCCTTCGTATCATATCGACGGTAGAGTCTTTTCGCCCTTTTGATAACATACCTAAATGAGGATCAATCAGCACATCAGTGTTCTGCCGGTATCCTGTCAGAGACAAGTTCCACATCAGTAGATCTTGTCTTGGACCCCAACCACGAAAGCAAACCCTGGTCTTTTGTATTAGGGCTGAATCTAGCGACTTTACCCTCAGTCGAGCCTCTATCAAGTTCTTGGACTGGCCAATACGCTTCTTCGTCATGCCTCGCGATCCCCTCATCGGCCTCGTGGGAAAGCCCTCGGCTGGTAAGAGCTCTACGCTCAACAGCTTAACGGATGCTTCGTCTAAAGTTGGTTGGTAGAAAGACCCTGGCCAAAGCTGTTGGAACTTGGCGCTGATCGGAAATTGAATAGGCAATTTCCCGTATGCTTGACCCTTGTCTTATACTACATGTTTCTTTTGCTCTCCACCTCGGAGCCTGTAACCCTGAAAGCTCGTGGTTATTATGAGAGCTGACCTTTCTAGGTTCACCACAATTGACCCCCAGCGTGCAATCGGCTATCTTCAGATAGAGTGTGCTTGTGCCCGATATAACGTATCAGACAGATGCAAACCCAATCATGGAGCTTGCGTTGGGGGCCGTCGTTCTGTACCTATTGAGCTTCTTGACGTCGCTGGTCTCGTCCCCGGTGCTCATGAGGGCCGAGGCCTGGGGAACAAGTTTCTCGATGACTTACGACATGCTGATGCTCTGATTCATGTTGTCGATGCTTCGGGTACTGTCGATGCTGAAGGAAAGGAGACAAGAGGCTATGATCCTTCCGTGGACATTGCTTGGCTACGAAGCGAAATCGTAGCTTGGGTTCTCGGCAATCTCATGCAAAGATGGGGATCTATCCGACGAAGGCATCAGGCTATCAAGGCAACTGCTACAGAAACACTGCAAGCACAGTTCTCCGGTTACGGTGCAACATCGATTATTGTGGACCGTGCTCTTGATCGCTGCGGCATCAAGGAACCCCTACAGGATTGGTCCAATGAGACTGTAGAGCTGGTCGTCAATGCCTTCGTTGATGAGAAGTTCCCTACAGTCATCGCACTCAACAAAATCGATCACCCAGACGCTGATAAAAACATCTCCAAAATCGCCAAGCAGCAAGACCCTAATACCATTGTGTTATGTTCAGCCATCTCGGAGATTTTCTTGCGAAAGATGGCTAAACAGGGCTACATCAAGTATGTCGAGGGCAGCGAATTTATCGACACCAAGGAGGATCTTATAGAGCAAGGCGACCCAACCGGCGGTAGCCTCAAAGATCTCGACGAGAAAAATCGTAATCGAATCGAGAATCTCAAGGACATGGTACTTTACCGCTTTGGATCTACCGGTGTCGTTCAAGTCCTTTCCAAGGCCGCTGAGCTCCTTGGTCTCGTGCCCGTTTTCCCCGTCCGGAATACCTCCACCTTCAGTTCTGGTGCATCGGACTCCAAGTTTGTTTTCCGCGATTGTGTTCTTGTCAAGAAAGGCAGCACGGTTGGCGATGTGGCTCGCAAAGTGATGGGAGATGCGCCTATCGCCTTTGTCGAGGGGGCTGGAAATATCCGAGTATCTGAAGACGCTTTCGTCGCTGTGGGCAAGAATGATGTATGCCGTCATCTTCCATTTTTCCAAACTGCATACTAACGGAGCACATTCAGGTTCTATCATTCAAGGTCGGCAGAGCCTGAGCTATGAATAGAGTTGGTTGAGATATTGTAGCCATCATTGCTGTCTTCAGAATGCATATTTGTACGGCAGGCGTTGGGGTTGTTGCTCTTAAGGTAGATCGGGGTATGAAATGTCCGCACAGAAGTCTTTGGGTTGATATCGAAGGAGGAAGCGATATGCTCTACATAACGCACTCGGAAGAGAATCGACTGATAGCATGTCACCTGAATTGTCTCATTTTATCTCGTGTGCGATACGGGGAGCCGACAGTCACGAATCGCAAGCCTGCGATATTTGGTCTTCCCCTCCACATGAAGCCCGCGCGTGTATCTCATATGGCAAAGACAAAGTTATATTCTAAATGCAATGCCTTAATGGAGGCAATCGGGACTAACCATGTATCTTTAGTGGCCATTCCCTTGGCCTCTCACCCCATATAAGCTCTACTCCGTGCATGTCCGTCACTTTACGGAGTTTGTCTCCCCATTCCCCATGAACTGTTTTCTGGTAAATACGCTGTATGTGCGTAACCTTGAGTATCGCTTCGATCATAATGCACAACTCGCGAGCCTCATAATGCGACGAGTTGATTTCAAGAATCTTGAGGTTAGGGAAGCTGGCTAGAAAATCGGGCAAATACATCTCGTCGATGGTCTTGGGATATGAGCGGAATCGGAATTCTGAAAGCCCGATACACCTGATAGCCGGCTCTCCACGTAGCCAGGCATGATCTTGGATGTGTTTGGTACTGCCAGATCCTTCAAGAACGTCTTGAGGATCGAGGGGAAAGGCAAGATCGAGAGTATGAAGCTTGTTCGAAGTGAGGGTATCACGAAGCACCTTTTGCAATTTTAATGGCGGTACCATTGCTCGCCGGAGACGTAATGACCGGAGATCTGAATACTGGCAGTTCTTGTCATACCCATCGGTGGCCAGCATCTCGGGCTCTCGATTCAGTATCTCGGACAACATGATCAAGCCAAGGGGCCCCTCGTCATCAGGTCTCCATCGAAAATCAAAATCAATGTATTGCAGTGTGCGGCCTCCACGTAGCGAAGTCAGATGCTGGATTGTTTGCGCAGTATTCAAGTCAGAATCGTTGGGTCCATGTACTGTAACTGCTTTGAGTTCTGGCCAAAAGTCATGCAGTTTAGCATCTGCAGGAAGTTCCCCAGAAAGTTGAACGTCTTTCAGATAGAGTTGCTCCATGCGTGGCGTCTTTGAGGCCAGATGCCACTAAACTCAGTCAGTTAGGCGTTCATTTCCTCAGAGAAAATAATCACTCACCATACGCAGCCTGTAAGGACTCGGCCTTCGAGGCTCTTCAAGTCGCATGTATTGAAGATTAGGCAAATGTGGAAAGATTGTCTGGTTTGATGAGTCATTCTGGGGCAAGCCGTCAATGTGTAGAGTTTGCAAGCTCTCATGGGCATGTTGTAAGAGTGATACCATGATATGGGGCTTCTGGATGATTATGTCCTGCAGAATGATATGGTTCAGCTTTTTAAGTATACCCTTCGCTGCCGGTATACTTAGGTCTTCCTCGGTAGAACCCCTCAATTCGAGATGCTCAAGGTTCTTTGACCCTTGTAATAGGGCAACTAATTTGTGCTGGGTAAGTCTGAAGCGCGATATGTCCTCGACAATGATTTGGCGGACGTCGTTTCCGGAGAAAGAAATCAATTTCTTGAGTGACTTCACGCCAGGTGGCCGGTCATGGGCAAGTTTCTCTCTGAAGAACAAGGTACGCCACAGCCGCTCATTGCCATGACTAGTAAGGTACCGCCTCCATTCCCTGGAGACACCAGTACATCGGACGAGAGACCCGAAATCGAGATAGTGGAAGATAAGTTGAACAATCTCCTGCGGGTTTCTTAAAGGGTCTTTGCGATATAATCGAATGTGCAAGGGTTGTCTTGCGGCTCGGAGTTTCTACCTTCAGGTCAGCAATGAATCCATTCACAGTCGCATAAATAAACAGCTCCGTACCTGAAACTTGGGCGATTCAGCAAGACGGTGTTTATTTCCGACTTCGATGCCAGCAGTGTATACTTTCCAAGCGAATTCATTCTTCTTTTGGAGGCGCGATATTTTGCCCAATCGTAAATACCCCTGAATAAGTAAGTATATCACCGAAATGTGTTTGGTGGGGAGTTTCAAACATCTGGAAGTCGTGGTGCAAGTTCTAGTATCCATTCGGCGTCCTTTTGAGCTCTCTCAAGCTCCTTCATCTCTTCAAATGTTGCGGCACGGTAGTCAAGGGCTTGTATGTGTAGCTTATTATCGCATTTGCTGAACGTCTTGCGCACCGTGCAAGCACAGGTGTACATGGCTTCGTGGAAGATGGAGCCACCCTCAGAAGCAACCTTTTCAAAGTTTTTGCAGCTACATCGTGGCCGTTTCTCTTGTCGAGCACAAACGCAAAGTTGCATTGCCTTGGTGCGAATAGTCAGTAACTGAGCAAGTAGGCTGTGCACTGTTGGCCTCATACTTTGGTGAATTGCTTGAGAGCGGGCTTGTATTGCTTGGTGCCATACAATTGGCGGCCTTCAGCAATAGCTGACTCTTGAGTTCCGGAGGCCATTGCTAGTCGCTCTCAATAGTGTTCTGATACATATAGCTGATAGATGGTGATGTTTCAGCAGATTGCCTCATTTCAAATGTAATAGTATGGCCTGGTTTCCTTATTAGCGTTGAAACAAGAGCTTGGGCAAGACATCTATATGTGAAACGATTGCTTCTTGGGTGGCGAGAGCGGGTCGAAAGACCGCCCAAAGGACCATCTCGACATTTTATCTGCGATTTCGCGAACAGAAGCTTTGAGGTTGTCTCACCTGTGCAGTTGTTCAGGATCGCCAAGGGACCAGCGCGCGAGTACCCCCAAAACGACAAGTGAGGTAGCAAAGAGCAACCGTGCTCAGCATAAACATCCCTGATGCTGTAGCTTCAGCTTACGTCGATACCACGGTCGAATATAAGTTATATCCGTTACTCTGGTGTCGTTTCCTAGGCTGCTTGGAGGGGTAGGTGATTGTATAGGCGGAAGCTTTCCCCGCGCGACGCGTTTCCCTGAGTTTCACTTTCACTTCGAGTTACCCTATACCACAAAGCTTTTATAACCGGCTTTTTAACGATGAGAGGTTTCAGCAGCTGAGCTACACTACCAAGGAACCAAATTACCTCATACCGGATCAGTATAAGTTAATAGTAACATCTTGGTTGAAAGAAAAACCAGCAGTTATCTTATTACTGTTTCATGGAAGAAGTTAACCTTGCTCACGTTCGGGACCACTCGATTTGTATTGTTTTATACCCAGTCCTTAACTAGTGTTGTACAAAGCGTAGAGTGGTCATAACGAGCATTTCAGCGGTGATTAAAAGAGCCTTAATTTCTTTAATCTGAAGTGGCGGTCGGGTTGTGTTGAACCGAATTGTGCTTGTTCATTGACTGTCTAGCTAGCTTACGCGGTAAAAATGGGTTTTACATTGCACTATGCCTAATTGAGAAGTAGCTGGTCAGGTGACCTAGCTACTTCTGGTTTTACAGCTTGAAAGGTGCAATTGTATTGCTAATCAGGCTATTATAGGTTTAATATACCCCCCTAGAGTTAAGGGTTCCCGATGCTCTGAATAGCCTTATTTCCTATATTAGTAATTTCAATCCTAGCGCAGAC
>VYWZ01000088.1:0-24023 GCA_008711595.1 Fusarium xyrophilum | reverse complement strand
ATCTTATACTTAACCCTCTCCTTATTAAAGTAATAAAGTAAGAACCTCTCTTCTAGTATTTTCCCTATTCTAATATATATATTCCTTATTATTACTGGCTTTTCTGTTTTAAAGGTACCTTCTAACCTTATTATACTGTAGAAATCAAGCAGGCAGTATACCTGCTTATC
The DNA here is from genome assembly GCA_008711595.1 of Fusarium xyrophilum. NCBI lineage: Eukaryota > Fungi > Ascomycota > Sordariomycetes > Hypocreales > Nectriaceae > Fusarium > Fusarium xyrophilum. The sequence continues at coordinate 23,853 of VYWZ01000088.1, read as the reverse complement.
AGTCTAATAGGGCTTCAAGTTAGGCTTCTATATATCAGGCTTCTTTTATTTATGCTTTATTCTGCCCTCTTATCTATTTAATAGATACTTACTATCTATTTAAGAAGACTGCAAATCCTTAACACTACTTGAATCATCACTATCACTCTATGAGGCATCGCGAGAGGCTTTATCTTCGATTAAAGGTCATACTGGCGGCAGCGGCGGTATTAGGTCTCGAGATATAGTAGTAGATATCGCGGTTTCAGGGTATATGCTTTTAGTATATGCAAGGCAGCAAAATTCATTATAAGGCTAACTTTACTTACTTAGTCAGAGTATCCCCTTAATTACACCGCCTTCCTTATCCATCGATCGACCGATATCCACCTTACAGAGCCACCGCGACCAGGGTGACTAAGGTACAAGGGCTTTTTTATGCGTTATTAGTCATACGGCCGATGTACCTTTTGTCCGGATCGAACTGTCCGTTCGTATCGCACAGATCAGGGCGTAAAGAGTCGTTCTAGTCAATCCTTTCATGCCGTTACAGGTTTATTCTTCTAAAGAGGATTTTCACAAACTGCCATGCATGTTAAGTACTTAAACATCAACCAATCACAGGCCGTATATTTCGCAGCAAAATTCAAGGCTCAGAACATGTCTATCGGAATACCTTATACAATGAGAGCCGGCACGGGCGCTGAACAGCGTCTATCTTCCTCAAGTCCACCAGATAGTTTAGAAAGGCTATGCAGATTATTAGTGACTGACCCCAATACTTCCTCCTATGCTCAGGACTTACGTTGTCGGCGGGGTGGATCTCCTTTCGGAAGTAGTTGCCAAGGAAAGGGATCTTCTGTATAGGGATTAGTATCATGGTTGAATAGTATCGAAAGATGTTCGTTCGTACCTGGAGAACATCGCGCTGCACACGGGGGATGCCGTTGGCGAAGAGGAGGACAGCAACAGCGGCGGGAGCACCGTACATAGCCAGACGGGAGCCACTATAACCCAGTCAGTTCCCCACCCAGCATAACGATCGGCCGTCCAGCAAAGTTCACAGTCAAATTCCAATCTTTTATCCGTCATGTCTATCTCGCCGCGGTTGATCATTGCAAGACTTCGGAGAAACGGAAGGCAGATCGAAACTCGGTTCGCTTGCATGTTCGGTCCTCGATCGTATTGTCGGTTTAGGATAGTGCACTTACACTCGGAAGGCAGCCTGGGGGGTGATGCCAGCAACGTTGGGTTGAGGATGGTATCTATTCCAGAGTGTTAGCCAACGTCACTATTTCATGTGATCCCCTGCGTCGAGTTTTGAGAGTCGTAGCTCGCTTGTGTTTTGACAGTGCGCCTCGAATTCGGCGTCCGGTGATCGTAGACAAATATAACGCACTTAGGACCATAGTTGCTCTTGAATTCCGACATGCGGATGGGAGTCTGAGGAGGATCAGGTCAGTCGATTGCACTCTTCGTTAAAGACGCCTCGAGCCATTCTTGAATATCTGCAGCTCGTTCTCGGCGGTCGTATCGGAGGGTTCGGACGTACGTAGGAGACCATCTTGAATCTTAGCGCGGTGGAAGCCTCTTTCGTCGTTCAATTGCTCGTCGATGTCGTCGTCGTAAAAGAAGGGCCTTGAACTTGGTTGCGCGAGTTTGCCGAACGGGGAAAGATCGGGTTTGTTTGGCCTCAGGCCTAAAAAAGGCTCCAAAGCAGCCGACCAATGACAAACCTGACTAAAGACCCACTTTGACTTTCAAGCTTCCGTCTGGCATAGCAGCCTTGTCTTTGACCCTTCCTTTATTTGCTTTGATATCACTCAATACTGAACTGTCGCCGTGACCAAACACGATCTTGTGATGGACAAATATATCGATGGTCGTTTTGAGCGACTAGAGAAAGCTCTCGCAAATCTAATTGATTCAGTCACAAAATACCATCCCTCCATACAACAAGGAGAGGAGCTCAATTTAGCGGACCAAGAACTAAGCAGAGGCTTGGAAGAAGGTAATTCATACGACTACTCGCCATGAATGTTTTGGCTAATTTTTATTTCAGTACAAATTCATCAGAACAATTATTTACGTATACGACAACTGCGCGAGTCTTCAAACGCCCTTGATACGCAAATCCGCGATAGTCTTTCGAATCTAGCGACTACTCGCAAGGATATCGTAACGACGCAAACCACCACATTTCCTTCTGGCCCAAGTTACCCCATCGCCTACGAAGAACTTCTCAATTATGCCCGACGTATCAGTAAAACGACTATGCCACCGGCAGGCACTATTAAAGCCGTACCACCGACGCCAGATGTCCCAGAAGTTCAGACCCCAGGACCCGAGTCGCAAGCGGTTTCAGTCATGACACCATCTGCGCCTCCATCGTCTCAGGTTCAGAGCCCGGCACTTATGAATGGCATCCCCGCCGTCTCTCAGGAACCTGCGACTCAACAATCCTCTATGTCCGCCAATACCGTCCTGCCCAGCGAGTGGACACAGTTCTTGAACCCCTTGACCGACCAGATCTTCCTCCCTTGGCCCAACGACCTGCAGCTTGGCGCTGGTTCACTGGCTGCGAACCAGCTCCTCCAGGAGCAGGACATTGACCCCAAGGGCTACGATCCAGCCAAGGAAGAAGAGCGCAAGCGTCGCGATGAAGAGGAGAGGAAGCAGAAGGAGGAAGAGGACCGTATTGCCCAGGAAGAGCGCGAGAAGAAGCAACGAGAGGAACGAGAGCGCCAGCGCATCGAGAGAGAACGCCAGAGAGAGAAGGACCAGGAGGCTTGGAGACGTGCCAGTTTGGTTGGTGGTCCGGCTGCCCCTGGCGAACAAAGGAGCCCAACTGGACCTCCACAGCAAAAGGCGCAGTTTCAGTTTACTAACCTGGATGATTTGGATGACGATGACGATGACGATGACGACGACGATTGAGCAGGAGGAAGTAAGCCAAGGAATTTTGATATCTATAATAAGCTTAAAAACAATGCAGAACAACACCTCTTCATCAATAGCCAACACGGCCCTGCTCTGTTGGCACTGGCCTGATTTTGATATCCGTCTAAATGAAAATGAATCTACTCCGTACTCGCAGCGTACTGATGCAACACCACGGACCATTATCACCATAATCTTGCCGATCTGGCCCTTATTTGCGGCTTAAAGCACAGCTCATGGTAAACGCGAATTCCAGACGCTGGTCGTACATGTATTTTACAGACACCAGAATTCCGTCTCTTGTTCATTCGTCACTTGTCGTTGATGATCCATCCGTCATTATTGGTGCAAGGCCGTCTCTTAATCAATCTTGATGGACGAGTAGATCTTGCGAACGAACCACCAACTGGCAAAGTAGCCGATGGAGCCTGTAAGGGTTAGAATGGCATCGTAAAGGAGGGTTTATAAACAACCTACCAGTAAGAATGAAGAAGAGGAATGAAATGATGGCACTGTAGCCCATGTAGAGCACAATCCCAGCCAGTCCACTCGCCCTGACCTTTGTGACAAGGTACAAAAGACAATTCAAGAAGATATAGCCACCGCTCATACCAGCAGCGAGGAAAGATCTCCACTGCCAGTTGTAGTTCTCAGCACATAGCAGGAAGTACACCATAAGGATTGTGACAGCGGCGCAGACAACGATCATGAGACCGTAGCAGAGGAAAAGGAACCCAAACATGTAGTAGATCCTGCTGAACCAGATCGAGTTCATGATGAAGAAGAGTTCGACAAAGATAGCACCGAACGGAAGAAGACCGACAATGAGCACGCTGGGGACAGGCTTAAGGTAGGTGCTCACAGGGGGAATCTGTCGTGGAATCTGGTTGGTGCGGACAGGGGGCTGGAACTGAGGAGAGCGGAATCCAACCCAAGAACCACCAAAGGAGAGAGGAATCGAGATAATGAACCAGATAGCAACAATCACAAGCATGGTGGTGAAAGGAACCGCCCCTGATGACTGCTTGGCCCAGAGGAAAAGGTTCAGGAGGAAGAAGCTGAAGAAGACAATGCCGGGGACCAAGGTTGGGGTCAAAGCAATGTTTAACTTCCAGCTCTCACCCTGCCATGCCTTGTAAGTTCGAGCAGAGACATAACCACCAACGAAGCCGAGGACAGTATACATGAGGATCATGATAGTTCCAAGAGATCCACGGTTTGAAGGAGACAAGAATCCAAGAAGAGCAAAGAGGATGGTGCATCCCGTCATGCAGAACAGCTGAACACCATTGCCAGCCAGGACCGAGAGCAGAAGGGGACGCGAAGGGGTTCGGAAGACGTCGCCATGGACCAGCTTCCAGCCAGAGTCTTCCTGAACACCATCCTCAACAACCGAAGTACCGCCAAAGTCGTCGAGGTCGATCTGGTCGAGTCTGTTATAACGAGCAATATCCTTCTTGAGAGCGCGAACCAGGATGGACATGACAGTGAGAACAAGAATGACGACAATGATAGCAGTATCGATAAGCCAGAACCAGTGAATCTTGGGGTCAAACACGTGTAAGTACTTGTCCCATCGAGTGGCCCAGGCAGTGTCCGACTTGCGCCAGATCACACTGTAGCTGAAGGTAACATGCTGCTCGCCTCCGGACAAAACGATGGGCGGGTGGTTGGCGCAATCAGCCTCGCCGCCGTACTCCTTTGAACTTGGCTGCACAACCACACCAACGACACGGCGCTGGTTGGGGTCCTTGTTCACTTCGTGATACTCGACGGCGATTTCATAGTGGTTGTTGAACAAAATGTTGTCGTCCTTATCATCCTGACCCAGTAAGAATCGGGGGTTATAAAAGGTAGTGCCAGTCAACTGATCGAGAACTTCCTGCCCAGCGGGCAATCCGTCAACAAGCCATTCCAGACTGTATCCCTGTTCGATGCGGCTTTTGACAAATTGAACCGATTTCTCAGTGTATTTGACTTCGCAAAGGGGTTTACAGGTCTCGTTCTTGCCCATGATAAGCTCAAAGGGAGATGTCATGATACGGTCTCCGAAGAGAATACTACCCAGACTTTCCGATACATATTGAGGGCCGCCTTCAGGTTGGCAGAATTGGAACGCAGGGTGGTAGTAGTCGTATGAGACAACGGCGTGTAGTCGCGGGTCTTGGGAGCGGTCGACAGGCTTGATGCTATTCACGTAAAGCGGAACCCTATCTCCCTCTTTGTAGGTAGTAGGGGCGACACCGGGGAGGTAGAAAGCAGAAGCTAGCTGTGGTATAGCTAGCAATGAGCTGACGAGCGCCGTACGAGGCGCAAAGTCTCGGAAATGCATATTGGAAAATCAGATCATGCGCAGACCGATAGAGGTGAACAAAGGAGGATTGCGAAAGCCGAGATGTGAAGCTGTCGATCAAAGCTCCAGCTGACGACGACTTGCGCGACCCGCAATTTCGAGTTGATGAGGAAGTAAAATCAAAACCCAAGTAATCACTGAGAGTTTTACTCAGTTTCTGCCTCTTATATCGTCCGATCAATGATATAAAGGATCGTGTGGTAAATCAAGCCAGCGAAACAGCTGCGAGAGTAAATCGTCAAATAGGGAGCTTCAGGGCACTTGCTGTAATCTGTCATGGAGATATTAGCTGAGTCAGGGAGAATGAGCCACGTACTGGAGTAGGGGATTTGTGGCGTTTGTGGCTATCGAGGTGGAAATGTGGAGACAAGCCAAGAATGCCCCGCTAAAAAGTTGGAGTACTCCAAACTTTTCGACGAGACATGAGTTTTCAATTGTCTAGAGATTTCAAGTCTCAGGCACACAGATCAACATGGCAGCACCTACAACATTACCGGCGCTATTGACGTCGCTGGCCCAGTCGCTGTCGTCAGCACTCGAGGTTACACCAAAACTCGCAACTATCGAGCACCAGAAGGATGGCATTTCACTTCTCGATGTGAAGAATGAGCTTCTACTGTCATATCTACAAAACCTCGTCTTCTTGATTCTACTAAAGTTGCGCAACTCGAAATCAAACTCGGACAAGGCTGAAGATGAATCCGAACTCGATGAATCTGTGAGGGCAAAGCTGGTTGAGCTACGACTTTACTTGGAAAGGGGAGCCCGACCCTTGGAAGAGAAGCTGCGCTTCTCTATTGATCGATTCCTCCGAACAGCGGACGATGCAGAGCGCGAGAGACAGGCAAAGGAAGCCAAGGCTGTGGCTGGATCAGACCCCGAGGAAGAAGAGGAAGACTCAGAGGAGGAGGCAGATGCTGAAGCTCTGTCTCACAAGCCCGGTAACTTTGGAGCCATGGCTGATGATGTTACCGCTCGCCGTGCGGAGCGTGATGGAGGAGCTTCAGGTGTATACCGCCCACCAAAGAGAGACCGAGCCACAATGGATGCCTCCCAACGACGCGAGAAGCACGATCGTCACCGCGCCGGCAAGTCTCACACCATGGAGGAATTCGTTGCCTCAGAGCTACCCAGCGCACCTTTGGCAGAGCCCAGTATTGGTACCACAATTTTCCAGGGCGGTCGCAAGATGAAGACCGACGCCGAGCGAAAGGAGGAGGCGGAGCGCCGAGATTACGAGGAAATGAACTTCACACGTCTCCCGAAGGAGAGCAAGAAGGACCGTGCTCAAAAGGCGAAGCAGGCTGGTCGCAGCAACCGCATGCAGTTTGGTGGCGAGGATTGGCACAACCTGGGAGAGGGCGTCGACCGTATCGATCGTCTTACCAAGCGCAAGCAATCAGGTGGAAACGTTCGTGCTCTTCTGGACAAGAGCCGAAAGCGTGGAATCGACACAACGGATGGACCCCGTGGAAGTGGTATGGGAGGTGGTATCGGAGAGAGATTCAACAAGAGAGTCAAGGTATTGGAGGGTGGACGCCGCGACCGTGGAAAGGGTCGATAGACCTTTGATGTTGATCGATATGTCTTCTGGCTTAAAGTTATGGGGTGCCCAGGAACGAAACGATGTACGGATATCGTTTCATGGCTATATATGCCTGCTGGAGTCCATGGAGTTCAAAATTTGGGTTGCGTGTGGAGAAATTATCAATGCAAATAGGCTGCTTTGCTGGAAAAGCATCTCAAATGCAGTAAATACATCACCCATCTAAGACTAAATCTCTATTGAAATAAGCCAGCTCCCTAAGTATTATAATTGGGACATGACTGAATGCTCTCATCTCTGGGTAACTTAGGGCTCTCGAATTATTATTACTGATAAGATAACGGTCTAAACTTTGGCGGGGGACGAACATGGAAATTCTCTACAACCGTCCCTCCCAGTGTTGACTTCCCTTGTACTTGCAACCTTCAAGCTGACTTACTTCGCATCGAAACCCTATCGCAAAGACTTCAAAGCTTAGGATACAGGTACAAAATCCGTATATATACTCGGTATCGACATACGAGCCAAACGCATCCTAGAAATAGCTGCTGCGCATTGTGGTTGTCGCAAAGCGAACCTGGAGAGCAACGTAGAGTCATCCAAACCGAAAAGCGAATAATAAGGCCTAGTCAGGTTCTTGACTAGCAACTCTACAGATAAGCTCTGTTTCCTCAGAGATAATATCACAAAATGTCTACAACGTCCAATACACCGGCTCCCACGGCCTCAATGGACATCGATGATATGGATGTCGACTCGGGTATCAAGCCCTCCTCAGCCAACAATCCCACCACGATAGACGACGACGACGATGATGACCCCGTCACCGCAACATACAACGTCTTTATCAATCCCTCTTTACCCTCAGGCCGACGCCTTCTTGTTCTCCAACATCCAAACCGAACCGATGACTCTCCACGACCTCCACCAACCGAATTGCGCGTGAAGGCTCAAGCTGGCATGGTTGAAGTCGATGTTCCCCTCGACAACACAGTCGCCTATGATCGTGAGAAGGGCCAAAAGTGGGGGAAGACGTTACATGCTTCTATGGCGATGAAGAATGGCGGCAGTCATGGCCTGGCTGGTGGATTTGGCTTTGGTACGGTCCAGGCTCGAGGTGGCAGGAAAAAGGCCGAGGATGAACATGAGAACATGGATTGGGCAGAGGCCGTCAGGCAGGATAAAGTACTTCGGACACAGACCCTTGGTGGGCAGTATCCTGAGTATAAGGAGGTTCAGCATATGATCGGTGTCTTTCAAGGCAGTAAGTCGCATTGGTCTTGAGCCCATATATCTCCTAACCCATCACCAGAGGACTTACACCTCACGCCTGTGTCATCACTTGTCCACCTACGCCCACAACTTCACCACATCGACGCAACCGTCCAACAAGCACGCCAAGATGCAGCTACTAAGGAGCCGGCTCCCAGCACTGCAGCCGGTACAGCTCGCGCAATTCATATGACTGTCAAGGCTACTGGCGATAGTGATACTGTTATCACCGAAACTATGGCTGATCGTCTACGAGCTGTGCAGACAGAGCATTGGCGAACTATGCACTACACAGATGAGAACGAGGAGGCTGCCTGGGAGGTTTATAACGAAAGCCTCTTCCTGCGCCCTACTCAAGAGGAGGCCGCAGAAGACGCAGAGAAAGCCGATGGTGCGGAGGACAATGAGCCACCTCTTGAGGAGTCTGTGCCAAAGTTCGGCCGTCGATGGGATGACGACGAGCTTCTTGAAGCTGTTAGTGGCATCAAGAAGCCACAGCCGACACCAGAACCTATTAAAGAAGATCCCAAGCCAATTGCTCCCGTCAAGCAGCCAGAGCAACCTGCGCCAGGGGCGGACGAGGCACGAAAGCCCAAGCTTCGACCACGAGGTGGAGCGGCGGGAACCCTTCCTCGACGGGGAGGTAGACCTCGAGCTACAGCTTCAAAGACGGCTAACGTTGATCGATGAAGAGTGAAAAATTGGTGCTAGAAAAAAACTCAGGGGACTAAATAGGTTACAGGGGACGGCGCAAAGGATCTATCAACTTTATGTATAGAATTCAAAGGTCAAATAGAAAAATTTTGCCAAACACGCGTAAAATTTGCAAATACGATATAACCTATTTCCTCAATGGACAAGAGTCCTCCCAAACTCTCCCCATGAGTTGATAATGATCATCCGACTGTAGACTGTAATACCGGTATACATGAAAGCGCTAGGCACTCGCCATATCACATGTTAGTAATTTTGTACACCCAGTATGCCTATACGTTGAACCGCTCCCAATAATATTTTCGCCAGCATGTAAACCCTTTGTTGTGTTGTGTCGCATCCTGCATATCCCGGTCGTCTTGAGCGCTCTTATATGCCAGCCCAAGAAAAAAGCCCAAGAATCACCGACAATAGCCTGTATGCATGCTCATAAAACAAATGTTTACTGGAGAAGCTCGACATCCAAACCAATGGATCGCATGAACAAGTTGACACTGTTCAGTCGCTCTGCTCCCATAGCAGGAGGGAGTGTCTTCGAAACAGTGACAGTGTCGAGCACACGGTCCTTGACAGCAAGAACCAGCCGAGTTTGTTGATCGTGAGTGGCGCTGACGCCCATAGCTGCAAGAAGCTGCCATACATAGACATCCTCTCCAGTGTTGACGCTACCAGGGAAAATGTAAGGCAGCGAAGGTTCGAGTCTACTGAACAAGATCTCAAATGTTCGATCCCTGATGTTTGTTAGCTATAGTTTTGATTTAAGGTCCAGGATTTACTTACCAATTATCCCACTGCTCAGGAGTGCCGGCGCCTGTCTGTTTGAGAAGCACGGCACGACTGAGAATAAGTGTCAGCATGGACACGCCAATTCTTGATCTAGCAATGAGATCGACGTTGAGCTTGGCGGCAACCAGATTCAAAACTCCATCAACAATATCCAGGCCAGTATCGTTGAAATACTGCATCAATGATGGCATGACAGTAGAGATGAAAAGTTCAATCTTCTCTCGCATTCGTGCGTTGATGGTTGTCACCTCGCCCGGTGTAATAGCAGCACCCTGGACGACATCCAATTGGTCGAGATGATAGATAATCATGGTCAAGATAGTGGTTCGTTGTTCAAAAGAGAGATGAGGGAAAAGGCGAGGAATAGCCTTCTCACCCTTGGCACAAGACAAGAAAGCAATGAATGGATGAGGGACAACAACTCCAATCTGCTCATGGACCTTAAGCTCTTGCCAGAGCTTGGCGTTGTAGGTCTGCAGAATGGTGGCCCACTCCTTGTGCTTGTTTTCAAGCTCCTCATCCGGGCCGGTCATAGGGGGTGGGATAAGTCGAGCATGGTCTTCGATTTGCATTAGAGTCTGATAAACCTTCTCAACATTTCGAAGGATGGTCTTTCGATCAAGGCTGGATCCCTTCTTGCCATTATTGGGGCGCTGGTGCTCACTCTCGGTTCGCTTGATGCTGAGGAGAGGCTTAGGGGTCTTCGCGTTGCTAAAGGAGATCTTTCCTAGACTGCCTGCGATGACCAGCTGAGGGTTCTTGGGCTTGTTCTTGGCAGCCTCGACAGCACGCTGTACCTGCTGTTCCATTCGTTGGAAGTGGTTCTCAGCTGGACGTCCATGGCGACGCATACCACTCTGACGACTACCAGTCTGGTACAGATATGTCTGGGCGAAGTTGCTCAGAGGCTGGCTGGGGTTTTGACGCTGACCAGCCCGGATATGACTGTAAACCTGGTAGTAGAAGTCCTCGGCAATTGAAGCATCAGATCCTTCAACAGGGTTGCCGGTAGCGGAAACGAGCTGCTGGAGCTGGATACGGGTGATGAAATTCTTGTCCTGGGGAGTCATCAAACCGTTGTCCTTTGACAGAAGCCAGATCTTGTGGTTTCGCTTCGCCCTCTTGGTCTCTTGATCCAGATAGGCGGCCTTCTCTTCCTCGGACATTTGCTGCATCAGGGGATGAGCTTGTAACTGCGGAGCATTAGGGATGGTACCATGGGACTGCTTGGAGTGGTGTCCACGGTAAGGTGGAACATGCGCATCTGGACCGGCGCGGTTGGGATTCTGCAGAATCTGGGTCGGGTTGGCATGGAGCTGCTGCTGATGCCGGACGGGAGTCGCTTGAAGACCCGGGGCTGGCGGCGTGGGCTTCGACTGAGTGCTTTGGGGCCTCTGTAGGATAGTCACCGGGTGGCCATGGCCATGGGCCTGAGGAGGCTGTTGCTGATGAGCAGTAAATCCGGGAGGCGGCTGTTGATAGGAAAGATCTACGGCATGTGGCTGAGGTGTCTGCTGCTGCTTGGGCTGAGATCGCATAGCGGCCTCGACCTCTTCCAAGCTCATGACTTTGCGACTGGGCGCATGCTGGGCAGGCTGAGCTGCAGGAGCAGGAGCAGGCGATGCTTGATGGGCTGGCTTAGATGGTCCAATGCCCCAGATACTTCGGTCAACATGGAGATCAGGGAGCGCTTCGGGCCCGCGGTACTTCTCGTAACCAGATCGCACAGGCTGTTGGTAAGACTGTTGCTGGTAAGGCTGGTTAGAGTAGTAAGACTGGTAGTTGGCAGAGGCATATTGGTTGACGGAAGAATGAGCCTGAGCAGAAGCAGCGGGTTTAGCCGCAGGCCCCTGGCGATTGAAGCGAAGGTGCTCCTCCTCAATGGCATCCGCGACCTTGGCAGTTTGGCCAAAGAAGTCGAAATCCTTGCCAGCACTGCGAGAAACTGCTGGGCCACTGTCACCGAAAGTGTCGTCGTTGAACGCGTCTCCGGTCTCTTCGAGCTGGTCTCCAAGACCGTCGTAAGTCTCCTCAAAGTCTAGAGCATCATCATCCCCATCCCTGCCTGATAAACCAGCAAATGGATCGTGAGATTGGGAGAAGCCAGGCGCAGCCGTGTTATGGCACGTGGTGTCGAAGCCGAAGAAGGACATTTTGAAAGAATTTGGGCAAGTTGACGTCGATTGTACTATGAAAGAAATTAGTACAAACGCCAGTCAACTATAGTCGCTTTGAGCTCCGTGCCCCGCTCGAGGTATCCTCAGGAAACGCCGCATGGCCTCCCTGGACCAGATATCAAGCTTCTTAGCCCAAGTATTCGGGTCGCTAACAGAGTGTTCGTGACGGCTGCGATTATAGTTCATCTTGCTCTCTATCCTGAGTCCTTTTTTTGCATGGTCCTGTCGTGGTCGAAGCTGCTTGACTCTGTTTCACTGTCCATCATGTGGCGCATATCACTACCGACACGGAAAGGAAGACGATTCTCCAACCTCTGAGCCAGCCCGCAAGGGTTCGCATGGAAGGAAGCTTGTGCGACACAGAATTCGTCCTCAGGTCCGCGGGCGTCGAAGGGTTTCCGTCCCGGACATATATATCCAGCAATGACCAGGCGGGGGGAAGCGAGCAGGGTAGGAAAGCAACAGCTGAAGTAAATCCACTCACCACTAAGAGAATGAGATATGTTCAGGATCGCTCAGCGCGCACAAATCTATCATGATGTCTTCAAGTAAAATAGGTTCAAGGTGTTTGTATCGTGGCCAAGCATGCGAATATAGCGCTATGTTGGCTGTGGAAAGATTAATAGAAGTGTTCGGGAACTCTATCAATGAGTTTTATAAGCGAAAAGGGTAGACAGCCGCTTGGGAGAGAGCGGGCTGCGATGTTGATGCGCGGCGAAGCTCTGATGCCGACGATGATGCAACGAAGTGCCAACGTTGTTCTCCAAGCCGCTTCCCCCACATGCGGCTGGAAAGGGTACATGCATTCACGTGCTGGGTCACGTGACCATATCGTTGAGCTTGTTCGAGTACAATTAGGACCGAAAGCCGTGGTAGACTTGAAAGTAGACTAGGATAAATAAAACTATGAAGATGCAATTCCTTGCACATGTAAAAGGATGAAAATATCATCCTGATATTGCAATAACAAGGTGCTTTACTGCGTTTTGATCTCAGCTCTGTGTCATAATGTATACATGTCGATCACTTCAGTGACGCTTTTAGTTGACATTGACTTGGATCGTTCCATAAAACTCAGGCTGATCAAGGGATTCAACTCTATTGATACCGTGGGTTGCGAGTGGTTCAGCAATCGACTTTGGAGGGCTCTTGATAACAGAGTCACAAATCTTAGGTGAAACATTGATGGGAATACACAGTCAGTCAATTAAACATACGGAACGGACATGAGTTTGAGCTTGAATAAGGTTATTGATCCATGATCAAGGATATCAGCCCAGAGACTCAATTCAAGGCTGAAGAGGTCAACTAACCTCGTACAGTGGAGAGAAGATGGATGGGAGATATCGGGAACTGCTACAGGCTGGTTGCACCGTTCCGTTCCTTTGACGCGCCTTGGAAACGTAAAAAGGGGCACCTCCATCTCATTCAACGATACGAGAAAAACTGGTGATGCATTCGACGTGTAACACTTTTCCCAATCCAGGCCTCGATTTGCTGCAGAGAAACCTTCTCGATTTTGAGGCTTGCATAATTGCAGATCCCTCATTCCTAGACATTCTGCAAGAGGCGTATGGCGCAACCTAATAAACGAGCTGTTATATCTGGATCAAGTCGATGACAATGGAGATTTCCAAGGTCGGGGCATCCCTGTAAACAGATCAGTCTCCTGCAGGCTGCTGCATGTCGTCGTAATGTTGGTAACGAACGAAGATCCACTCTTCTTTGAACGGACTTGGGAGAGAGGTTAGAGAGGATAATAAGCTGATAAAAGTTTGCTACCTATTGAATTGGAACCAATGTCATTAGACTCACTCCAAAGGCGTCTGGACTCGGCAATAATTTGACACAGAAGCCATTAATCGAAGCTGAGATGCGCTAACAGACGGGACACGCCACCCTGGACGCCAGTCGATATCAAGTACATATCATTTGACGAATACTTCGTTCTAGTGCTGCCAAGTGCTGGAAATCAAGTATTTTACATCCAAACCCCTACCCAAGATACCTCGAGTCACCCTCTTCTTATCAGGACAAGCTGTGCCTCTCTAGTCGCCGTGTGTACCTGACTTTGCCTAGAATTGACGATCAAGGGCTGGGCTTGTTCCCCCAGTACACGTTGTTCGTCTCATTCCAGTGCTCTCCAACAACTTGTTGCGTGCCATTGATTCCAAGTGTCTTTTTTGCATTAGAACAAGCAGATACTTTCCTGCACATGCCCAATTCGCGAATACTCATCCATCATCGTAAACTGTCTCTTCTTCTCTCCTCAATACTTGTTTCTGGTTCACCATATTAACCTTGTTCTTCGCTTCGTGGAGGACTACGGAGTAACGAGGTCGACCATCTTTTTTTTTACTGGTAGTTCACAAAGATCACCGACCGTTCTTTTACTGGAGCCCCTCAGTCCCCCGGCTCCCTACTAACGTAAGTGCCTAGGCGGGCTGCTAGGTGCTCGAGGTGTCTTTTTTCCCCCTGCGCGCTGCCACTGAAACATCGACTTTCTTTCTTTGTTTCTGTTCAAACTTCCCACTTCAATTGAACTCTTCTTGTATTGACGATTTTGTATCGTCAATTCTTCTTTCGCCATGGCTGCAGGTCATACGCGCTACGTGCGCTATATTGCGCTCGCGCTTTTCGTACGTCGCCTCATCCATTCGTGTCCCATGGGTCTTGATGCTCATGATGGCTTACGTCGCCACCTGCTAACTCGACTCCTTTAGACGCTCACTATGTTCTACTTCTTCTCCAATTCCAAGATCGATACCATCCCTGTTCCTGGCAGTGTCGGTAACTTCCCAGGCGGTCCTGGAAGCCCCAGCAATCAGCAGCAAGCTCCTGGGACCATTCCCAAGTCCCCTGATGCCGGTAACAACGTCAACTTCCCCGGCCAGCAAGCACCTGTTGCTGAGGAGGGAGACACTGCCCTCACCAAGGACGATGCTCCCGCTCAGAAGCCCGCTAGCGAGGGTGTCGGTGCTGCTGGTGATGCCCCCGCTGTCCCTGCTCCTCAGACTCCCAAGGAGGGTCCTGCTTCAGGCCAGCTTGCTGAGGCTCCTCTGGCTATGTCCCCCAACGACCCTGGCTGGAATAACCTCCAGGGAACTGCTCCCGGTCCCCGTATGAACGCTACATTTGTCACTCTTGCTCGAAACCAGGACGTCTGGGAGATTGCCGAGTCCATTCGACAAGTGGAGGATCGTTTCAACAGCCGATATAACTACGACTGGGTCTTCCTCAACGACAAGCCCTTCGATGAGCAGTTCAAGAAGGTCACCACCTCTCTCTGCTCTGGCAAGACTCACTATGGTCTGATTCCTGAGGAGCACTGGTCTTTCCCTGAGTGGATTGACCAGGAGAAGGCCCGCAAGGTCCGTGAGGATATGCACGAGCGAAAGATCATCTACGGTGATTCCATCAGCTACCGTCACATGTGCCGATTCGAGTCCGGTTTCTTCTTCCGACAGGAACTCATGATGAACTACGAGTATTACTGGCGTGTTGAGCCCTCCATCAAGCTCTTCTGCGACATCCACTACGACCCCTTCCGTGTCATGCACGAGAACAACAAGAAGTACAGTTTCGTTCTCTCTCTCTACGAGTACATCGACACCATTCCTACCCTCTGGGCCAGCACCAAGAAGTTCATGCAGAACCACCCCGAGCATATCTCTTCCGATAACTCTATGCGCTTCCTCAGCGATGACGGTGGTGAGAACTACAACAAGTGCCATTTCGTACGTTAAGCTCTACTTATTACCCGTTTCATAACTAATCGAGTTTAGTGGTCCAACTTTGAGGTTGGTAGCTTGTCCTGGCTCCGCAGCAAGCCTTATCTCGATTTCTTCGAGTCTCTCGATAAGGACGGTGGTTTCTTCTACGAGCGATGGGGTGACGCTCCTGTCCACTCCATTGCTGCTGGTCTTCTCCTTAAGAAGGAGCAGATTCACTTCTTCGAGGACATCGCCTACTACCACGTTCCTTTCACTCACTGCCCCACCGACGAGCAGCGACGTCAGGATCTCCGTTGCCACTGCAACCCTGATAAAAACTTTGACTGGAAGGGTTACTCTTGTAAGTATTTTGCTGAAGACTGTTTCAGAATCATACGCTAACCAAGCAACAGGCACTTCTCGATTCTTCGAGCTCAACGGCATGGAGAAGCCCAAGGGCTACGAGAAGCAGCAGTAGACAAATTATTATCAAGGAGGGGCTGTATAGGGTTGTATCATACAGGTCGTAATGCTCGGTAGATTGTCTGCATGATTTCTGGGCTGCACACAACGGGTCGGCATTGGGTGATGTTCTTACGGGAACCAACAACAGGCGTCTGGGTTTGAAGCACTTTGGACAGCTTTTGATCATGTAGATTGTATGAATCGAGAATGTTCTGGGATCGCTTGAATGCTTTCTCGAATTGAATGCTCGAAATAGTGTACAATATCACTACGTGGCTATAGCCAGGTCTATTGGTTTTGACACATGTCTTGTATCATCGCTTTGCCATCTTTTAAACTAATTCGTCCATCTGATCTTCGTATGCAAAATTGTTTAACCAACTGTGGCCTTCTTTGGCTTCTTGGTGCCGTACTTGCTTCGACTTGTTGTTCGGCTCGCAACACCACCCTGGAGCAGTTAGTATCTCAACATTCGATATAGATGTGACCAGAACTTGACTTCACGGCCAATAGACAATGAACATACCAGATCCAGAGCTCCTCGAACAAGATGGTATCTCACACCAGGACAATCCTGTGCACGTCCACCCCGCACCAACACAACACTATGCTGCTGAATATTGTGTCCCTCGCCAGGGATATACGCCGTAATAACAGCTCCAGTAGAAAGCTTCACACGTGCGGTTTTTCGCTCACCAGAGTTGGGCTTCTTGGGTCGAACAACACCAACACGTAGACAGACACCCTTGAGAGCGGGACAGTTTGTGTTGGACAGAGCAGGAGATACAGCGTGACGTGCTCGCTTTCCCTTTCGGATACCGCGGAGGACTTGGTTCAATGTCGCTGGACGAGCTGTTGTGGGAGCGAATGCGCGGGATGCTGAGGTTGTGAATGCTCGGATGGTTGGTTGGATCAGCCGGCTTGGTGGTGTTGAGAGGGCTGTGGTGAGGGGACGGCGTGTCGCCGGGGAGAAGAACTGGCGGAGAATGGAGCCGAGCATACTGGGCGAGTCTCTAATGGTCGGATTGAGCTGAACTGTCGTGTGAAGTGGTCGAATTGATCCCGCATTCGGCCTCTCGCTATCCCAATCCCAAGCTCATCCAATGCCGATATCAAAATCTCAGCCTCTCGAAGCTGTGTCACGTGCTGCACAGTATCGGATATATCATTTCTCCGGCTGCACTAGCAGATCACATGCCACAATCTATCATGCCCCACCTCGATCTTTGACGTCAGCGGTTAATCGCCGGTGCATCTTTTTCCACCCCGCAATCCTCCCCATCTCCATCCCGCATCCCGCATTGGCTAACAGATTTCGCCGAATTGATCCAAGTCAAACAAAGTCAAGTCAAAATTCCATCCATTACCGCTGTACTCCGTACAACCGAAGACATCCACGACCTCGGTGGTTATCCTCGGCTGGTCTAGGCCGAACAGCGAGATTCTTCAACCGCTTCAGCCGTATAAAGGGCAGGACGTGTAACTATAGGGGCCAATGGCTGATTTGTATATACCGAGGCTAAAATAATTGACATCTTGACCTTGTTGTTCTCTCATCGCCTTCATCTTCTTGTTTCATACCATACAAAGAGCCTGTCTTGTTGGTCGTCGCTTTTGGCTTGTGATCGTCAGACATCTAACACACCCGCCTCACGCCTCGATCTAACCTGGCACTTCAGCTCCTCTACATCTTTCTCTATTCTTTTCTCTGAAATAGTCACCGCTCTTCCTCACTCCTCCTCTTAACACCGCGAATCTCACCATGTCTTCGTCGTTTACTCGAGTCGTGCGCCCTACGGTACAGGGTGGTCGAGGTCTTACACAGCGCATTGCCACACGAGCCACCGCTCCCCGAACATTGACGAGAATAAACCTGTGGGTGCAATTTTGAGAATGACCAGAGGCATTCGCTAACTCTGCGCTTAAGCAACGCTGCTCGCCCTCTATCTACAACATCCACCCGCCGCAATGAGCAAATCGACATCTCCGAGATCCCTCCTACACCCATCACTCACCTCTCTGAGATCGAGGCTGCCATGGCCGACACCGTCTCCAAGTTCTCTACAGATGTGATTCTTCCTCGTGCGCGTGACATGGACGAGGCTGAGGAGATGGACCCCGCTGTTGTTGAGCAGCTGTTCGAGCAAGGTCTCATGGGTATTGAGATCCCCGAGGAGTACGGAGGTGCCGGCATGAACTTCACTTCCGCCATCATTGCGATTGAGGAGCTTGCCCGTGCAGACCCCTCTGTTTCCGTCCTGGTTGATGTGCACAACACCCTCTGCAACACAGCTATTATCAAGTACGCCTCCACTGCTATTAAGAAGAAGTGGCTCCCGAGCCTTGCGACAAAGACCGTCGCCTCTTTCTGTCTCTCCGAGCCTGTCTCTGGTTCTGATGCTTTTGCCATGGCCACAAGAGCCACCGAGACCGCTGATGGTTTCAAGATCTCTGGTAGCAAGATGTGGATCACAAACTCCAAGGAGGCCGAGTTCTTCATTGTCTTCGCTAACCTCGACCCTGGCAAGGGCTACAAGGGAATCACCGCCTTCATTGTCGAGAAGGGCACCAAGGGTTTCTCTATCGCCAAGAAGGAGAAGAAGCTCGGCATTCGCGCCTCAAGCACATGCGTCATCAACTTCGACGACGTTGTGATCCCCAAGGAGAACCTCCTTGGTGATCGTGGCCACGGTTACAAGTACGCCATTGCCCTTCTCAACGAGGGCCGAATTGGTATCGCTGCTCAGATGACCGGTCTGGCTCTCGGTGCTTTCGAGAACGCTGCTCGCTACGTCTGGAATGACCGCAAGCAGTTCGGCTCTCTCGTTGGTGAGTTCCAGGGTATGCAGCACCAGCTCGCCCAGGCCTACACCGAGATCACTGCCGCTCGCGCTCTCGTCTACACTGCTGCTCGCAAGAAGGAGGCTGGTGAGGACTTTGTCAGGGATGCAGCCATGGCCAAGCTCTACGCTTCTCAGGTCGCTGGTCGTGTCAGTGGTTCCGCCATTGAGTGGATGGGTGGCATGGGCTTTGTCCGTGAAGGTCTTGCTGAGAAGTACTTCCGTGACAGCAAGATCGGTGCCATTTATGAGGGTACCAGCAACATCCAGTAAGTTCCAGTCTAATAAGTACATCTAGAAGCGAATACTAACATGCTATAGACTCAACACTATAGCCAAGCTCCTGCAGAAGGAGTACACATCGTAGAACGATGGAGAAAATCTAGAAACAGGCGGAGGTACAAATGGATTAAACAAAACATAGGTCAAAAAAAAAATCTAAAACATGTCATTGCCGCCGCGCACCTACAAACGCAACTATCACAATGTGAAAATGAATCACGAAGCAGTAGATATCTAGAGCTTGTCAAAGAGCACACCGCCACTCACCACTGTGCAGGGTAACATATGACAAAAACCATAGCCTGCCTGCAACTCATTTTTGATCATCTCTTCTCTCGCTTCTATTAACTAACATGCATTCCAACGCTGCTGTATACGATACTCATCTACCGCTGAGGTCGCTTGCTTCACCATTTCAATATGGCACGGTACTAATCGTGCCCTCGTACGTTTTACTCGCCCAACTACCCATATCCTGAAAGCCAACCGCTATAAGCGACCCAACGAACGTGGAGAGAGGGCGCTTGGATAAGACGCACATCCTGGGTTCACTGTACCGACATCAACTGCCCCCGTGTCCGGTCACCTATTTCACTATCGCCCCTGGGTATCCGATAGACAAGACAACAAACCCACCGCGGCTCCATCATCTCGATAAAATATTGCAAAATCGTCAATCTTGTTAGTCCAGTCGCTTAATCAAAATCAGCTGTGTAGGAGAAACCTCGGAATTCTTCTTGCATGGCTTGTGAGAGAACTTGTGACTGTTAGTGAAAGATCAAGAACTCTGAAGATGCAGAACTTACCAGACTGGACTGGGGTCAACACGGGAGTAACACTGGTGAACTCCGAGTCGAAGTTACTAGTATCAGTAGCACTCTTAATTTGAGGCATGAAAGGAGGCTGCACTCTTTTGTGGTAGATGTCGTCCCAGTTGATGTTGCGGAAGAATGGCTGGCTCATCACCTCCTGGGCATCAGTTGGGCCGCTTCCGAGTCGCTGGTCAGGCTCACGAGTGAGCAGCTTCTGGAGAATAGAGACTGAGTCTCGGGGCATGTGAATGGGATAAAGTGGTTCATCCGCGAGAATGGCATCGTAAATTTCATCCTCGTCTTCTCCACGGAAAGGCGATTGTTGGAGAAGCATCTGGTAGATCAGGACACCAAATGCCCACCAATCAACAGCACGGCCGTACTTCTTGTCGAGAAGAATCTGAAAAAGGTCAGCACAAAGAAAGAGGAGGGATTGGTTATTATAGGCATACCTCGGGAGCCATAAACTCGGGAGTACCACAGAAGGTACTTGTCGTCGAACCATACCACATATCCTCCTTGCACAGACCATAATCACCAATCTTGACATGACCGTCAAGTGACAGCAGAATGTTGTCAAGCTTCAGATCACGATAGATGACACCGTTCTCATGAAAGTACTTGAGTGCCAAGCAAACCTCTGCAGCGTAGAATTGGGCACGCTTGGTGCCGAATTGGCCTCGCTGAATGTGCAACATCAGATCACCACCGCTAACATACTCCATGACGAAGTACACACGGGTCTCGGTCTGGAAGCATGCGTGCAGGTTAGTGAGGAATGGGTGCCTACCTCGGTTGGCAACCAGGAACACACGCTTCTCAGAGCGGATGCTCTCTACTTCGTCATTCTCTATGATGAACTCTTTCTTAAGCACCTTGATAGCATAGAGCTTGCGAGATCGCTTTGTTTCAGCAAGCATGACCTTACCGAAGTTACCCTTACCCAGCACAGCCAAGAAGTTGAAATGATCAAGTCCGATCCGTTGGCCTGTACCGGAGTCTGTGGCCAAAGGCAGTGGTGCCTTGTTTCCACCAGATGCAGACTGCTGCTTAGGAGACATCGCTTCCGGTGACTGGGGCTGGTGTGCTAGGGGTGGTGGTTGTTGGTAACCAGCTTGCTGCTGCTGAGGCTGATGTTGTGGCACAGGAGGCAGCGTTTGCTGGGGAGGAGGCTGCTGTTGCACTGGTCGCTGAGCCTGAGCTGGCGGTTGTCCTCCGTAGCTAGGGTTGACGTTGGCATAGTCAGCCGGGTTGTACTTACGCTGCTGGCCTGCGCCGTATTGGCCCCCTTGAGCGCCTTGAGCGTATGGATCCTCTTGTTGCTGGTCATACCCTCCACTGTAATGTCCATAATCAGACTGTTGTCTCTGGGCCCCTGCAGGTCCTCCGGACATAGCCGCAGAGGCTGCCGCTGCAGCCGTTGAGCTAGACGAGGTTCGGTCGGGATGGCCAGGTCGTGGTGTTGTCTGGTTCGAGTACATAACCTTAGCAGCCTCAGTTGCCTCAGGCGAGGCAGGTCCTGGCTGATAGGGAGGTGCGGACGAGCTGGAGTAGGACGGGGCCGGGGAGTGGGTGCTGGTAGGGCTCGATTTCCCTGGCCGGAGAGTCTTTTCTGTTAGTGAAGAGACCTTTGCCTGTCTCTGCTTCTGTGATCTTATTCCGTCCAATATCTGATTGGCAACAGCCATTGACATGCCGCAGAAGTCAGGGACAAGGTGAACACACTGGGCGTGTGCAGTAAGATTGCATTCTACAGATAAAGGATTAGTTTCACAATGCAGCGAACAGAGTCAAAGAAAACACACCTGAGCACTTTCTGCAGTTCTTCTTGCCAAAAGGCAGAATGTAACCACAGTGGCAGCACCAGTTTGCTGTCATGTTGGAATAAGGATTGAACCTGTGCGGAATACGATGGTTGATCTTCTCCTCGTCGGGATCGGTCTCAGCGTTACTCTTGCTGATACACTTCGTAACCACACTGGAATAACACTTTGTATGACAAGTGTACTTGCAATCCTCACACTGCATGCCTGCAGAGTACTTGAGGAAATCTCCGCAAAGTGCACAACGCATGATGTTATAGAACTGGTGTTGTACGAACTTGTGTCCGTACATCTCGTGAACCTCTTCCTTGCGTTGACGAACAGCTCCCTTTCGGCCAAGACCGAGGTCGACGGGGCGGCTGTTCGCGTTAGTCTTGTTGAATGCCAACTGGAGTTGAATCTGCCCAGTAGGTTCCAGGTTGAACCATTCTTCGATTGGTCCAGTTTGCACTTGAGGCTGGGGACCAGCAGTCCCGAATGGACCGGTCTCTGTTCCTTGCGCGCCGCCTCCTGCTGGAGAGCCTGGCCCAAAAGAGCCTGAAGATGGGCTGATGGGGAACTGTGAAGGGGCGCCACCACCGGTGCTGCCCATTCTATCGGCCGAAACCCATCCAGAACTGTTCATCTCAGCCTCGATCCTCTTACGACGCATTTCCTCGACAATATCAGAGATTCGAACCCAGAGCATAGCGATGGGCATGGCGTGCTCAGCGGGTTTGTCGTAAACCGTCAGCTCGATTTCGTTGGCCTTATCAACTTCGATGGTATGGTATTCGGCTTCCCAGCGATCGTTCCTGGTCGCCCTTGTACGAGCCATCACAGTATCCTCAACCTTGACGGCAATAAAGGTCTCGGGCCCTCGTGTAAACCTACCAGTTGCTAGGTGGTCGACATCCTTTATAGCCAGCATACGAATCGATAGTTGTCCGCTAAGAGGCTTCCTCAGATTAGGGGCGTTGATTGAATCGTCTGCTCTTTTGTCAATATGTCGTCGAAGTAGGAAATGCTGCAGTAACAACTCACCATCTTGGGCGTCGGCAACATCCGCATCGATGTGCAGTTCTTCATATCTCTTGAGTGCCTGCTTCAACAGTATGATCTTCTGCTTGCTTTCGACTTTTCGGGCAGCCGCGTCAGCCTTACTTTTGCGGTCTCCCTCCATACCGTAAAGCTGAACCATCTTTTCGATACCCTTAAGATATTGTTCTTCGACGTTGAGCTTGAACTGGATCTGCGACAGCATGAGCTGGATGCGGGGTCCCAGATGCGGTGTATCATATTTGATCAGGTCTGTTTTCGTTCACGTTAGCACAGTACAGGAAACACGGAAAGTCTCAGAGAAGTTTCTATGGAGATGGCATAGCAACGACGCACCTAACTTGGTGAAATTTTGACGTGGCTTCGGCAAAGCCGTGGCACCAGGAGGACCTGGAGCATAAGGATGGCGGGGAGGCATGAGATCAGATCCTCTGTCTTCTAGGGAATCCTTGGGAGGTGGTGCAGGAGGACCGCTGGCATCGTCAGAAGATCTTTCAAGGGACATGTCCCCAACACCAGAGTTCACACGTCGCATCTGGATGTCGCGCAGCTTCTCCTCAAAGAACTGCAGATTGCGGCGACCATCTCGCATTTGTGAGTCAAGACGAGATCTGACGGCTTCATTGTTGGTCTGTGCTCTCATGGAATTGGCAGCGTTGATGAGAGCCTTCTCGCGCTCGATCTTCTTGTGGATGCTATGGATCGCATCGTCGTCATTCATGGTGAAAGTGGCTGCACGATACGTTCGCGCGGGACGACAAGAGGTTGGAGGAGGGGATGGCTGAAAATACAGCCGATATCAGGTGGTGAGTACAGCGCCTCAATATTATGAGCGGGCGAGGGTGGGCGAGCGGGTGGTAAAATAACTAGACGACCAGACAGGTGACGTCTTGTGTGTCGTTATCGTCAATGAATGTCGTTATCCTATGAGAGCCGAACCAGGTGCAGGCGGGCAGAAGCACAGGGAACGAGGGAAGCCAGAAGGTCCCAGATACGTATGTGTAATTATGCGTGAGTCCGCGACAGTGGTTTATGGCTGGCGGAGGGTTTCGCCGTCAAGCTTCGCTTCAGGTGGATGAGGCCGAAGCAGGCGGGTGGGGGAGAGGAGGGGAG
>VYWZ01000087.1:0-99140 GCA_008711595.1 Fusarium xyrophilum | reverse complement strand
CTGGAACTGGAACTGGAACTGGGGTTATGATGAGTGAGAAAGAAGTGGGTTATGTTATGTTGTCAATGTTACCAACGGAGCCCGGGAGTTGATGAAGCGGGGAGACGGAAAGGAAGAGTGAGTTATGATATGAGCTTAGAAGTAGCCATTGAAGCTGCAGAACAGAGTCGTTCTCCTCGGTGGATCTGCGTAGAAAGATTGTGAGTGAGATTGAGGAAATGTGATGGACTGTGAGTGAGTGAGTGAGCGAGTGAGCAAACGAATGAGTGGTGAGTGAATAGTGGCAGTGAGATCGATTGCATGAATGAGATTCGTCAATGATGCGTCAGTCACTTGATACCAGCCACAGCTCGACCCAGGCTCGAATCAAGTTAGATAATGACCACTAGTATACCTACGGTAAAGTCCAGGACCAATTCCTGAAGCCTGTCAGAATTGCCAAGAATAGCATAAACCCTCGAGTTCACAGCCCGATTCAAACCTATCATGGAAGCGAGTCTTGTCGTGTCTCGTCTGCCCCTCTTTGTTCCCGAGAGCTCAAGTGGATCTAGTGCTGTCCACTTTTTTACAATACAGACAATGCGTATGGTATAGTCCGGCGGTGACGGCTATGTCGTGCTCGAGCTGCAATATAATACTATTACACCGAACAAACAAAACAGTACAAAAATACCACTCTGTCTTTACGGGCTTGTGCAATGTCACGAGGATACCCCACGTGTTTCTTCACCCGTCATGAGACGAGCAGAATTCACTTGTTTGCATCATGCCAGTCATGCAGGGGGGTCACCGTTCAGTTCCCAACAACGCATCTCGTTACGCACAGCAACGCTGAATTCTAGGAAAAAATACCCAGGTCTAGCTTGGATTGCATTGCAACGTGCGAGCAGAAAATCGCGACACGGCTGTTGAGATCTTTCCGGTGTCGGGGCCCATGACAATCTCATCTTATCAATCTAATCTCTCCTGCAGCCTACCCCGTACCATCATGACTTAGAGACCTATTAGGAATAGTCGGGCGGAGTGGTTTGACAAAGAGATGTTCGGAAATAAAGGGGACTTGTTCTTTTCTCCATCTGAGTTATTTCTTTTGCATTGTGAGTGCAAGTGCAAGGTTACGGCGTCATGTACCCCGAGTAGTGGAAGTGTGCCAATTTCTCTATCTATCATCAACAGCAAGAACATTGTGGAATTCTGCATGTCCTTTGATAGGTGCTCACCAAGGTGCCATAGACTTCAACCAACAGACTGTTGGAAATGGAGTTTTGTATGATCCATCCGCCAAACAATCCAACAGCCATGGAATGACACCTTCCAAGTCCGCAGACTTCTCTCACGACAATGATTTTGGGAAATGAAAGATGAAGTGCGCTCCAGCGAGCAGGCTTCACGCCATGGGTATACGAGGATATCCAACATGTCTCAATATTCGAAATCTGGCGTCGGACAACGACCAGCTTATCAGAGACTGTCTATCAAGCATAAAAACGGCATTTCCCAAATACCATAGAATTTACGGAGGTATCAAAATCGACAACATCTTTACCAATGTTGCCATAATTCGAGGAAGATCAACCTGGGCTGCTACAACGGATACGAATCATGTACCGGCATTGGTCAAGAAGCAATATTTCAAGTCGCTTGGGACAAACCGATACAAATGAATGACATCAGAAGACCCCTTTTTATGAGCATTGACGATAGAGAGTAATTCCATATCCAAATCTTGATTCATGCGTGGGCATACATCCTCTCAACACGATAGACGGAGTTGATCCACGAGGCACAACTATCTCAGTCTTGGCCATACAACGTAACAAAGGGCTCCGGAGCACCCTTGAGTACTGGCAGTTCTTCTACACAGGCTGATATCAGCGAATTTGAAGAGGATGCTGTTTGATGGAGGAAGGCTGTTCTGTCAAACGATTGCAGCTGGAACCCAACTATTCAAGGCTCAAATTGCAAGCCCCTAGGTTACATTCTCCGTAGTCCATATCACCAGTACTGAACGAGTATTGACCGTCGCTAAGAGGCTCCCAACACGAAGCTGTGGAGCACTCCGAACTTCTGCATCATCCGCCGCCGCCCGTGCTTACTTGTCTGACTACTCTTCTCCCTACGATGTCGAATGTCAGAAGCTGGTAGCTTTGATGGCCCTTCTGCTGATACCAATTGCCAAACATGATCGTAGGTTCATTGAGTTATCAAGATTTGTCTTTCCGTATGGTAAAAGCAGGAGGGAATTCAGATGCAGCAAGCCATATCTCATGGACAAGTCTCAGTTAGACAACCTCCTTACCCTCAACTGCAACCCAAGAGGAATGGAAGCACTCCCATGCAGCATCTTTTACGAGCAATGTAGCGGTCTGGACAGACGTATGTGCGTCTTTATTCAAGAACAAATCTCAGTCTTTCAGGCCTGAAAGGTCAAGCTTCTCGTGCAGATGAATGCCAGTTACTATACATGAGCCATGGAAGTTCCTTTACGAGCCATCCCATTGTTGCCTTTCAATCATTTGAACACATAAGGCTGACTCATACTAACTCGGACGTCCGTGAGCATGTACTTGTGGAAGGGATCACCGTCTGTGTATATAGGATTTGCATGGATATCTAGAGACCAAGCAACGAAGAAGCGAAGCTCGCAAACTGCATTGACTCAAAGATCAAACTCAATATGAGCGGACGTATGATTCAAATAAAACAAACTCCATTGATACACGGCCCATGTAGTGACGCAATTTCCGAGATATCCGCGTCCAAGGCAAATGGCATCACAATCTCAAGTTCCCGTAATTCGAACAATATCGAACCGCGTCAAGAACAGAAATCATGTTGATATTGATTACAAAGGATCATGAACCCCCATCCCGTTTCAGGAAACAGGGCCAGGCCAATCCAGGGAAATAGTGAACAGACAGGATGAGAAGCTGCAGCTACGTAAATTAAAAATGCGGCGATCCGGCCGTGCAATATCATAGCGGCATCTAACGAGCGGCGCTCGCAAGGTAAACGGGCATCCAAGCACGGTGAGTAGCGCTGATGCATTGATGAAATCCTGGGCTCGAAACAATTTATATGAAAAAGTCATCTCATCGCCGAAGTGCATCCATCCGTGTAAATGTGTGTGCCGTTATGAGCCTCAAAGGATTGACAGTCCAAGAAAGCTAGTTATAATCCCTGTTGACGGAAACACACTGGCCATGCTGCTAAAATAACACTCTTCTGATACAAACACTCGGAACATGCATGAAACTTGGTTCTGATTCATCTACAGTAAGAGACGAAGCGCTTTGACCAGGGTCTCTCTCAGCATCACCAATCTCTTGATCTGTCATCCAAGGCTCTGGTCTCTAGAGAGGAAATATTTGCGGACGGTCTGTCCGATCTGTTACTTGGCATTGTTTTGTGTGAGAAGAGAAGTTGAAAGAGGCTGAGTATCTTGTAAGTGGTTCAGGTTGGGATCGTCAAAACAACGATGCAATTGGACCGAGATCCGAAAGTAATAGTATCGATAATTAAACATCATGATCTATGGACTAGTACAATGTTTACTCGTATTTCTGATATTCCCGTCATATGGAAAAGCAAACGATAAACCCTTGTCTCCCCCATGTCTCGGAGTCTGGTGCGACGTTGTAACCCCGCCCCCTTGCAACCTCCACTTTATGCATATTCCCATGCCTCGCATCCCTGCATACGATCCTTTCTAGCCTTGACAATTATTCCGTTAACCTCACCTCACCTCACCTCGCCTCACCCGGATCTCATCACATTGTCACATCACAAACAACGAATCTGTTTGAACGGCAGATTAAATTACTAGGAAGATCGGCACTGGACCGAATAAACAACTTCAAACTTAGCTCTTCTCTATAATCACCATGGCCTATCTCATCCATATTGTTTACCAGCAAGTGCTGGCCCGTCCTATTTTTGGACCTGGCGGGAATAGTTTCACCGTTCTACAGTCGGCCGTATACCAACAGACGGTGAACGCTTGCTGATTCCAAGAGTACCGAGGCAACAGAATGGAACCAGCATCAAGTCCCCATCATGGGAGAACTATTTGGCTTGGCTACCATTGGCTCCCGGATGCTTCATCATGGACAGATGGACGGTGACAGGGGCCGGTCAATCCCTCCACTATCTACTGAGGACGCGGGCCTTGCATCTGGGGCCCATGCTATTCTGTATCTATCATCCAGTCCACAAGGCAACTCGTCAGTCTCGTCCTAGGCCCTCGAGCCTAATATGGTAATGTCTGTCCATGCTCAGCTTATCCACTTGCTTCCAAACCACGTCTCGTCTATACCGATCCTAGAATCTCGCTGAATCAAGGCACATGAGGGGGCGCCTGCATACCCGTCAAGTCTCATGTTGAGACCACTTTAATTAAGTCCAGATCGATGTCAAGGATGTCCCGTTTGCTCAGCCACCCGTCAGAGTTTGACGCTGTGGACTTTGATACTAGGTATACTGGCGGGCGAGATGCCTTCTTGAAGACGAAGCTGTCGCTGCTTCTTTGGAGTCCAATTCTTCTTCATACTCATCTCTCATTCATTCTCTTTCCGTTTTGTTCCCAGGTTTGGGCTTCTTTTTTCAGTCGTTCCCTTTGACAGGTGTTTTGGTCGCCTTTTTCCAAGTTAACAACAACTTTGCTCTTTGATAGAGTATTCACACTCATTGCCAAATCAACAAAACACGAAACCAATCTACGCCTTTCCGATTTACTCCCTTCACCATGTTAACGCGCAACGTTCTTATCGCGGCTGTCAGCCTGCAGGCTCTCGTTGAGGGTGTTATTGCCCAGGAGAAGGTCACACTCACCAGGACCGTTACTCGCCAGAAGCCCAAGACTTCTGCTGGCAACCCGTATGAGGTCCCTGGTGTTCCTGAGGTGACCGTTGTTCCCACCTCTTACATCACTGATGGAACTACCATATTCGCCGACGAGACTGTCACAATTCCTTGCTCTCGATGCACAGCTTCCACTGCTGGTGATGCCGATGCCGAGGTCACTTCTGAGGTGATCACTACTGTCATCACCAGCGATGCTGGCAGTGTTTCTGACCAGACTGCTGAAGTGACTGTCATTCCTACTTCTTACATCACTGACGGCACCACTATCTTCGTTGATGAGACCGTCACCATCCCTTGCTCTAAGTGCACTGCTTCTTCTACAGCTGACGCTGGTGCTGAGGGTACTTCCGAGGCTGCTTCTGAGACCGTCTCCGAGTCTGAGGCTCTCTCCACTGCTGATGCTACTACTTCTGGTGATGCCGCAGCTGCTGGTACTTCCGAGGCTGTCTCTGAGGCTTCCAGCGAGACCGTTTCTGAGGCTGCCACTACTGAGGCCGAGACTCTTTCGACTGCAGACGCCACTGACTCTGGTTCCATCACTGAGCAGACTGCTGATGTGACCACTGTTGTCCCTGCCTCTTTCATCACCCGTGGTACTACCCGCTACGTCAACCAGACCATCACCATCCGTTGCACCAAGTGTGCTGGCGGTAAGACCAAGACTGCTGCCACTGGAATTGTTGGCGAGACCACCCTCGACACCTCTGCTGCTCTTGAGACTACCAGAGGTACCCAGGACGCCGCTGAGACCTCTGCCGAGACCTCCGCCCCCGTTGAAGAGGAGACAGGTGATGTCGACAACGCTACTCAGACTGCCAACACTGCCACTAATAAGGCTGACGCCAGCACTGAGACCGAGACCCCTATCCCTACCACCATTATCCTCACCACTGGCAAGGGACAGGGCACTGTTTCCACTCAGCCTGGACCTTTCGCCAACACCACTGTTGCCGCTGGCGCCGGGACCACTGGTTCTGATGAACTCTCCGGTGCCGCTTCTTCTGAGGCCGGTACCAGCAGCGCTGTTGTCAGCAAGGTGAACAAGCCCGTCATCGTTGTCATCCGTGAGGTCACCATCTTCCACCGCGCTGTTGTTATTGGTGCCGCCTGCCCTCCTGTCAAGCATGGTAACAAGGGCGACTTCGTTGTAGGTACCGGTTCTGACGAGAAGACCTTCCCTAAGCTCGGCGAGGCTCTCACTGATGCTTGTGACAAGCAGTTCAAGGACTGCTCTGAGAATGCTGGAAAGAACTTCGAGGTCTCTGATTGCCAGACGCAGCGTGAGATTTGCCGTGCCGATGCCTCCTCCACTGCCAAGGCTCCTACCCCCGTCACCAAGGCGTCCACTGAGACCGCTTCCGTCATTCTTCCCTCTGACGCTGAAGTCACTGGTGAGACCAAGCCCGGTGTTGGCGACCATGTTGTCATCTCTACCCGAACCCTCACTGTCTCTGAGTCTTGTGCTATCTCCGATGGTACCCCTGTCATCGAGGGTCCTACATCCACTGGTGCTGTCAAGACCACCGAGACTGCCGCCGCTGAGACTACCTCCTCTGCTAAGGCCGCTGGCTCTACCGCTCTCGGTGCCGAGACCTCTGGGGCTGCTACTGAGACTGCCCCCGGTGCTGTTGAGAGCTCTGAGGCTGTCACCGTTGTCACCATGACCAAGTCCGACGGCGAGATTAGCACCATTGCTATCACCCTCACCAACGGTGTCCCCACTGGCACTGGTGTCGTCCCTCATGAGACCCAGGTCGACTCCTCTGCTGAGGCTGCTCCTACCTCCGAGGCTGCTGAGACTTCTGGTGACTCCGAGGCCGTTGGTTCTACTGCCCTTGGCGCTGAGACCTCCGAGGCTGACGAGACTGTCACTGCTACTTCCACTGGTGTAGTTATCATCACCATGACCAAGTCTGACGGTGAGATCAGCACTACTGCTATCACTGTCTCCAACGGTGTCCCGGCCGGCACCGGTGTCGTCACCGTTCCTGGCGAGGTTGAGAAGACCACCGTTGTCGTTCCTCCTGCTGAGACTTCCATTGTTCCCCCCGCTGAGACTTCCGAGGGCGCCATTGGCCAGGAGACTACCGTCCCTGCTGCCGGTGAGACTGTCATCACCAAGACTGTTACCAACCAAGTCACCTCCTACGTCACCGTTGGTGTCAACACCATGATCGTTGGCGTCGAGACTGTCACCCTTACCAACCAGGTCACTGAGACCGTCACCGTCCCCTGTGCTGCCGGTTTGGAGACCGCCAAGGTCATCACTTCCGTTGTCACAGCCTGCCCTGCCTCTATTACTCTGGTCACTACCCGTGCCCCTGAGCCCGAGACAGTCTACGTGACCGCGACCGTCGAGGCCGCCCGTCTTCACAGCGACGTGCCCGCTCCTGAGCGATTCCGCCGCATGCTCGGCTTCTGGTAAACAAGCGCAGCTTGGCCACGGTTTCCTTTTTTCGATTCGACTTCAGACAACTTTGGGATAAAAACAACACAAGGATTTTAGAGTGTAGGATATTATGGGGGAGGAGTTCTTTTCAAAGGGTGGCGACTGTCATCCTCCCGGGGTCACACTTCCGTCTGTGACTGGATATTCTGTGATTAGGGAAGATGAAGGTACGCAGGAGGATGAGAAATATTGAGATTTGGAGTTGAACTTTTCGTCCCTTTTGTTATCTTCATGTGCTTATGATTTTGCCTGCGGGCGTGTAACACGATGTATGTACCGCCCGGATTAGAGAATACAGAACCTCATTTCATAAGATCATGTGCATTTGTCACTAAAAACATGAACGTATTGTGTGACCTGTGTACTTCATCAATGTATAGAAGGAAATTTGATGATGGTCTCATCAGTATCCCGACATGTCCCCTTTTCCCATACAAGTTGTGAATAGTCACCGAGTCCAATGGATGAATAAAGCGGGAGGGCATATATCTTGTCTATTTTATATGCTGATCAAGACTATACAATAAAAATCGGGTAATATGCCATCACCATAACCAAGCTCAAAGAGCTATATACAACCTTTCTCACCAAAAAAAAAAACACAAAACGCCCACAGAACTCGCCAAACGATAGCGTACAAGCATTGTCGCCGCGAGCTCTGGTTCAACACACTATCCGCAAAGCGATGGCGTAGAAGCACTTTCGCTGCCGAGGGACATGGGGAAACTCGTAGGACAGCGTGTACAAACGCTGATGGGGTATCATAGTAAAGAGTAAAACAGTGCGTAAATATCAAAGTAAAAATATCAAAATATTCCGATGGGGAATGCTTGAAGGGTCTGGACTTGAGAGGGGAGCAGGGTGATAGCGCTGAAGCATTGTCGCCAAGCTGTTCGCGAGACCAGGGGGTCCTCCAAAGCATAAGTCGTTGTCGAGGCCGCCATATTAGTGGTATATACACCAGATCGAAGATTTGGCGACGCCTCGATCCGTGACGATCAATCCCTGTGGAATGAGGATGAGAAGTGAATGTCGTCAAGGCTTATCATAAAGTGAATAGCCATGTTAATACAGGCAGCTGAATCAGCAGGTTGGGCTGCTGCCAGCTGCTCAATTAAGAGACGTCAGCCAAGGCGATTGTTGAAGATGCAGCCCAGGCGGACGAGTCCAGGGAGTCCGGTAGACTTAAGCACGGTTCGACTTCTTCCAAGGAAGAGATGCAAAACCGCGCTCCTGGTCCTCTCGCCGGGCTGCACCATCCTCAAACTCACTGGAAGAGTCTGACTGAAGCTTGCTGCTGGGTGGGTTGCCGAAGCATGTGAGAAGAGCCTTCATCGCGAATGAGCTGAGTATGCTCATGCACAGAATTCCGATCATGGTATAGTTGCTCTTGCGATATTGGTGAGGGCCAGGGGCGGCGTCCTCAGGCCAGCCAGTGTACAGGGCATAAGTTGTCATGACACTACCCAGATTACCGAGACCAGAGACCAGCGCAGTCGCGGCAGCAACCCCGACCTCGCCATGGCGCTCCTGGAAGATCTCAGAGCTCCAAGCCATACAAATAGGGACAGTGGGACCAAGGCCGAAACCGACCATAAGAAGACCTCCGTATCGAGCCCAGCCGTTGTTGGTCGCCAGAGTAGTGGTGAGAAGACCGGCGATCTGGACGCAGACTGCTGCGGAGAAGAAGTAAGGCCGAGATCGGTGGAAGCGGTCCGAGATAGGGGTGACAATGAGAATGGCGACGAGATCCATAATCCAGATTGGCGCAAACAGAAGACTCACTTCGACGCCGCTGGCCTCAGGTCTGATGGATGCGATGATGACGGATCCATACATCTGGGTGCCGATGCCGACGCCAACAACACCGAAATACATCAAAGTCAGGGGCCAGAGACGCCAATCAATCAGAACAAGCCCTAGATCCCTAAAGTTCCAAGGTCGAGCGTGGTAAACACGCCGAAGGTCGTGGTAGTGAATAACTGCGTCTTGGCCCTTGAGAACCTCAGGGGTAGCAGGGAGCCACTTCAAGATAGCAGTCTTGGGTCGGGTCTGGCCAGGTGCAAGAGGGCGGTCGGGGAGCCACCACAGGAGTATAACGCTCAGAACGAGACCGACAAGACCGTAAACCATGAACATCCAGCGGAAACCCACAATACCCCTCTCTCCATCCATGAGTTGGAATCCTGCAGACACGAGACCAACAACAGCAGCAGACACTTGGGACGCAGTGAAGTAGTAGCCGATTCGCTGGCCGGTGCGCGAAGGAGGGTAGAACAAGGTCAGGTAGAAAGCCATACCAGGCCACATGCCAGCGATGACGAGTCCAAGCAAGAATCGAAGTAGCTTCACACTCCAGGGATCATTGACAGCAGCGAAGCAAGTTCCAATGACACTGGTGGCAAAGACAATGCGTGCCATCCAAAGACGAGGGCTCAGCTTGCTCATGATGAGGTTGGAGGGACAGTCGAAGATGACATATGCGACGTAGAAGAGAGCGAGAGCAGTTGAGACATCTTTTGGAGTCATTCCAAGGACAGTCGTGAGATCGTGTCCCTTGTCCTTGTTCATGGTTTGAGCAATACCAATATTCGACCTGATGGCTGAGCAGAGGAAGTATAGGACCCAGAAAGCTGTAACATGATGAGTGAATGGTTTCACAGGTGGGACAAAGCAGACTTACCAGGAATGATACGACGATCAATCTTCCTGCAGGTTAACCTGTAAGTATATATCGATTCGAGAGAAGTTGGCCACAAACCTGTAGATACGCTCTACTGTCTCAACATCATAATCACCCTCTCGGGCATCTCCCTCTTCCTGATTCTCAAGCCCAGTAGAAGCAAAATGAGGCTTGGACGCGGGGTCATCAGCTGGATGCTGGCCACCGCTGGCGAGCGAGCTATGAGCTGACTCTGCCATTGGAAGTACGAGACTTGAAAGAAGTCTGATTCAGATAGTGCAAGTGACGACAGCAGATTTGAACAGGAAGAGAGGCAATGCCAGTCGAGAGGGTCTTAAAAAGTAAAGATGAAGGAAGAAACTGATGTTGAGGGGAAGAGGAAATGGAAAGAGTGTGGAGGGGATTTGTTTAATGGAAGAAAAAAAAGTTGAGGGCCCGAATCGATAATTGGATGAGATCCATGGTTTGTGAGCCGATCTAGGCCGCTAAAACCGATGCAGGTTTACTCTTGGGGATAGCTTTTGCAGGTCGGGGTAGCTATAGCTTATATAGCCCACTAAATGCGGCTACCTAGAGCTAACTGTCAACCCTCAAGCCAACCCTTCTGGTCTTTTGTGTCCGTAGAATCTGCCAGCGGGATCGGCTGGTTTTTAGTCACTCCGGGCCTGGACATAGAGCTATGAACAATGTTGCATCAATTGAGTGATTGGTGACTTTAGCTCCGGATGCGACACGGCCCGGTAAGAGCCGCCTCGGTACTCCCGCCGTATAAGAGCTTATATTCGGCAGTCTACCGAGTCCAGCGCCGACGATCGGAACAACAGTAGTCATTCAAACTTGTATAAAACGACAGCGCGATCTCTGTTAGCCTGTCCTCGGCTTAAATGCAGTGTCTGGCATTCTAGATATGCTCGATGCAGTCCGGAGTACTCTCGGCTTTGCAGCCGTCGATCTGATGTCTTGGGGAACGCAGCCAGGGTCCAACGACTCTTGCAACAGTTCAGTCCGATCATAGGCCCAATCTTGAAGACTCTCCACATCATGACGTCGTCTTATAAGGATGCTATGACAGACACCACAGCTAGGTAGGATAAGGGTACATCAAATCCCCGACTGGCAGCTTCGCCTCGTGTACATCGCCCCTTGTACGCCTTCTCCAAGTCGGCAATATCAAACTTCTTCATCTTCATCATGGCCATAGTCGCTCTTCCAGCTGCAGCTTCATCCTCGGATCCCATCATCTCCTTGAGCGCTGAAGGCACGACTTGCCAAGCAACTCCAAACTTGTCGGCCAACCATCCACACTGCTGGCGGGTCTCATCACCTCCTTCGCTGAGCTTCTCCCAGAAGTGATCAACTTCAGCCTGGTCCTTGCAGTCGATCATGAGGGAAATGGCTTCGCTGAATTTCCACTTGGCTGGACCGCCGTTGAGAATGACAAAGGAACGGCCTTGGAGCTCGAATTCGACTACCATGACCCTTCCGGGTTCCTGGCCGTGTGTGTCTTGACCGGCGGGAGTGTAGCGTTGGATGGTGTTGATCTTGGAATCAGAGGCAAAGATTGAGACGTAGTGGTTTGCTGCTGCTGCCTCTTCGCCCTGGTCCTCGAACCAGAGACAAGTGGTGAGTTTTCTCCAAAAGACATGGTGTATAATGACGATGGGCTGTTTGACAGAGTATTGAATTGTGTGTGAGTATGTTAGGACAAGAGGGAGATGTTGCATCTTCTTTATAGACCTATGTCGTTAACTGAACCAGCACCGTGAACTCTGGTGGCTTATGCCAGGAGTATTGTTCACATATTGAGGCGTAAGACTTGGGTCAATAATCACCAGGGGTTGGCGAATGGAGGAAATGAGGCTTTCACATCGCAACACAGCAAACCGTTGGAGCACCGTGAACAAGGACAATTGCCGAAAGCCACTTCATCTAGAGGCGTTAGCTATCGCATTGTCGAACCAATTGTCTCTGTTGGGTCTGAGGACTGAGAACTGAGAACTGAGAGCGGGGAACGGTTCGGGTTCAGTGACACCAAGCATAAGACGGAAGA
Source organism: Fusarium xyrophilum (assembly GCA_008711595.1). Lineage (NCBI taxonomy): Eukaryota > Fungi > Ascomycota > Sordariomycetes > Hypocreales > Nectriaceae > Fusarium > Fusarium xyrophilum. The sequence continues at coordinate 87,095 of VYWZ01000087.1, read as the reverse complement.
CAAATGTCCGACGTGAGATTTTGCTGTGAACCATAATAACACTCCATCTGCTTAGGCCTCAACTAGGGCTGTTCTGTGGGAAGATGATGCTGAAGCATTGCTCAAGGGCTGAGGTTTAAAAGGAACCTTCAGATAGGTACGGCCCCTCGTCGTAATGAACCAATAGCGATACGCATAATTCGTGTGGCTCAAGCTCAGCATTAGCTGCTTTAGGCCTGGCCCTTGTCAGGTCAGGTCTGGTCAGGTCAGGTCGCATCCCGTTGAATGGTTCAACCTGAGGTTCAACGCACAAATGCCTTGGAACTCAGATCGTATCTTCCCGTCCCGTCGGGCCCCCTAATCCTGTCTAATAATAAACCACAAGGCGCCCGAATATCCAAATTCTCACCCAATTTCCATTTCCCCTCTCTCAACACCCAAAACCGTTACCACCAGGTCAGGGACCATCTACGACTCGAATGCTATTCAACCCGCAGAATCCCTACTCCTTACTCGTTACGGACTGATCCTCTCATCCTTAGCGAGCTCACTGATCATCGGTTGTCTCGCCAATGCCTCACTTGGGATTATCGCCGTCACCACCAGCGGCATCTGCTTGTGCCACCCACATGCTGGTGCTCTGATACATACGCAACAACTCCACGCCAAAGTCTGCGATACGCTGGTAGTCGCAAGCCTGTCGCAAGCTAGCATTGATTTGGACCATCAACCTAGCAAGCCGCAACATGTCCCGCTCAAGACTCAGTGGTCTAGACGTTGATACATCAATCCCCTTTGCTATTGTTCTCGTTGGACAAAGCTGCGCACTTTATGTTCGACAGTTGCCACCTGGAGAATGAGGTTGTGAGGCCTCACAACCAAAGGACCAACATCAACCTGGAACGATGAGTCAGGCACCTATGAGAGACCAACTTGGACGAGGCCGATAAGTGCACACTATTCGGAAACAGAGATCCTTCACTGGGCCCTTAGGGATTCGAACGGTAGCAGCCTGACGCCTATGGAGTCCTAAGAACCAGGGTTGGACAAGTCACTTCTAAGTGCACGTCATGGCCCTGAACTTGGAATATCCTGGCAGATGATACGGTTCCTCCAATAAACAAAGTTAGAGACTGTGAACAAGATCACGAGATCCTATCGGAATGCATCTGTAAAGGATCCATAGACGCGGCCCGCACAGCCTCATGCCTAACTATACTATCTTCAAGCGAAGATCAGGAAAAGGCAACGAATACGATTGATGGGCGGACACACAAGGAAGTCTACTTGCGTGCTGTTAGTCGTCGTCGTAGCCTTGCACTTCCCCACGCCTCCATTATGCGCCGCCACCCAAAGAGGCACGGCGCGTGAGTCACGATTTTTAACGCTTCGACTTTGCTTGTTATGGGACCTGCCGTATCGAGTCATCGTTACCCATTGTCTGCCTGGAGTAACAGTCAAATACTAATAAAGTCGTTGTTCGCAACAAACTTCCGCCCAACAATTTGGATCTGTCGGCGCCACAATACTTGCTTTTGCTGAGCCACGCACACGCGATGTCACGTGCCGACTTTGACTAATCCTCGATTTCCAGTACTCCACCTTGTTCTACCCGTTGCCTTCCGCTTTTTCATACCAGAATATTCAGGCCTCCAACCTTCAAGCTTCATTCATCATAACCAACCCGAATCGAGCGACCAGTCATCGGCATAGCGATTTGCAATTACGCCTCCTCTACCACTCAACACCAACTCTCGCCTACGAGCCTCTATAAAGCGCACTCTCGCGCCCCCCGACCACAAGCACCGCTCTTAATTCACGCGCTTCTCGATTACAGACTCCTGCGACCGCGATTCTTGCGTCGCCTCACGATTGTCGCAAAGCAGTATCAGTCACTCACAGGCACCATGAGTGTCGCATTTGAGCCTCGTAACTTTATTCATGATGGGAGCTATCCTGCCATCGGCGACGACCACGACCATGGTGCGGATCAAAGATTTACAGACGGTGATGTCGCCGAGCAACTCAGTCATTACACAACCGAGGCATCGATGCTCCCGGATACCACGGGCGTTCTTGGAAATGATAGAGAGATGATGCCGGAGGATGCTGCTGCTGTTCAGGAAGCAACCCGACTCGATCTAGGGCCCCACACGTTCCCGTCCCCGATTGAGGATGCTATGCAAGCACCATCACTCGACCCTCTACCCGATGACAAAGATCTTTCCCCGAGTATCGAATCTCCTCCTCCTTCGTCTTCTCGAGTGAAGTCCATTCCAAAGCCCGAGAGAGATGCCGTCAAGGGCGCCGACGGCAAGTTTCACTGTACCTTGGACGATTGCAAGGAAGAAGTCCGGGGATTTTCGCGCAAATGCGAGTGGAAGTAAGCTCCCACCCAAGTTTCGCACTTAGTAACACTTTGCTAACTGTTTTGCAGCAAGCACATGGATAAGCATGAACGGCCGTACCGATGCCCTGCCGAGGGATGCGAGAATCTCCCTGGTTTCACATACTCGGGCGGTTTGCTTCGGCATGAACGAGAGGTTCATGGCAAACATGGAGGACCCAAGAATACGGTCAACTGTCCTCATCCTAACTGTAAGCGACACACCGGTAAGGGATTCTCAAGACAAGAGAACCTGAACGAGCACCTACGTCGGGTTCATACCAATCCTGATGCATCTACTCCTACCGAAATCGTTCAATCACCCGGCGATAACGACAGCGAAAAGACGGGCATGAAGCGCAAACGCCACTCGAGCGAGCAGGCCACTGAGGGATTGACCGAACTCAGGGAAGTAATCAAACGCCTGAAGGAGGAGAATGAGAAGCTGAGGGCTGAGATGAACCAAAACTCCCAACATTCTCTGTCTATGATGGCCCAGATCGCCGAGTTGCAGGACGCTCTGCGTGAAGGGCTCGGACATACCCTGGGAGCTCCCACTGCACAGATGATCTAGGATCCAATCTTGCCCTTGGCAGTCCCCAATTTCAGCGGACCATAAGCAGGAGATCAAGGTCTGATGAGCATCACCACAAGCGGTCTGGACCAGGCAAAGTTCTGGTACCCTCAGGCTTCATTCCTTGACAGCGTCATCTTCTTTCACTCAACATATACACACTCCACTCGGCCTTCGGCTTTATGCTTGGGGCTCGTGGTTTCGCATCAAGTATGAGTCCTGGCATGACTCTTTACACTTTTACTCTCAAATTTTTGGCACGGCGTTTATTCCAAGGTACTGGAACTGAAAGAAATGATATCCCCCTCCTGTTTGATACACAAATACAATGCACACGCACACTTGACATGATCAATGAAAGAATGGCAGATGGATTAGGGGCTATGAAGCGGGACCGTATACCAAGCAGTGTACATGAGAAATGACCCAAAGGTGTCTGACGGTTGAGCTTTTTTATCTGTAGTACCCCCTGTAATATACTAGATGGATGCTATACGCATCCCTTATCTTCTCGGATGAGTGCTATTAGAGTGCTCGTGTTTCAAACCAAGCTCCTCGTCCTCTAAACTTCCCCCATGGACTTTTTTCTGTGCTTGTGATGGTATGACTCTTAATTTCCGGAAACTTCGGTAGAGTGGCAAAGACACCACAAATGCTTCGTAAGCTCATACCGATGCGATGCGGCTCAGCACCTCTTCCATTTTGAACCCCGAGTTCATGCACTATGTACCTCTACCCCATGAATGCATCCCTAATCAAAATGTACACAGCTCCTGTCTTGTCTTGTCTTCTCCTCTCCTTCCTTTGGGTAGAAGTTTGAAACAGAGTCCCAATCATGCAGCGCCGCTTCGCCCTCTTCATATATACATTCGAACCAGGGTTCATGCTGAGAAACCAAATGGGTACGGGGTAAAATTGGAACTTCTTTCAAGGCGACTTCATCGTGCGCCGACAAAACCCGCATCTGCAACTCCTGCTCGTTCTCTAGACGGCCTGCACGTAACTCGCAGGCACACTTCCCGTGACGCCCGCCTTCTCGACCTCGACCCATCCATCGCCCGGGTCATCCTGCACAAGGACGAAGCGTTCACCTTCGGCCATGGAGTGCTCTGACTCAGCCTGTGCCGTGTATTCGTATAGTGCTTCTACGTATCGGAGCTTCTTTGCGCCGCGTTTGGGCGCTACTGCGGGACCCTTCTTCTTGGTTGATGGTGCTAGGGAGGAGGTAGTTGAGGTAGAATAAGTAGATGATGGTCGGGCTGCGGGAGCGGGAGCTGCGGGTATACTAACGGTGGTGAATTCGACATATGATGATGGTACGAGGCCTTCCTTGTAGCCTGCGCGGACCCTGACCCAGCCAGAGCCGTCTATAACACAATTAGATATCGTCACTAAAGTATTAGGGGTTCAGACTTACCGTCAGGTTCCAGCAGTACCACATCTCGACCATCTTGTACTGTAAGTTCACCCTCACCACTAGCTTCGAATGCATACAGCATTTTGCCTCTCTTTTCCTCCTTTGCACCACCATTTGTCTCGCCGCCGGACCCTGTGATGTAAGCTGCCGGCGGAGGCGCCATGATTCTGTTCTTGCGCATAGTGCCAGATGACTTGGCCGAAGACATGCTTGGCCGTCCTGCGTCTGGCGGTGTTTCCTCCGATGGGCTGAGCTGCCCAGATATGGATCCCGATAGAGATGGGCGTGCCGAGTGAGAGCTTAGAGACGTCATGGTATTGGAACGGGTGAGTTCGGGCCCATCTGAAGCATTAGAATGTACCGATGTCATCGTGGCACTGGGCTTGAGTAGCCTGTTCGCGGCATCCTGGCGTTCGGCCTTGAGCTTCTTGCGCTCATCCTTGGTCTGTTCGCCAGGGCAGTCAGGAGGCACCTTCATCTCACACTTGCTATGGCATGTGTAGCCACAGTCTCGACAATCGAAGCCCTTAGCGCTCAGTCCCCAGATTCTCTCTCCACACAAGTCACAATTCGTGGGTATCTTGAATGTTTGACTCTTGAAGTTGTGGTTCTTTGCACCCAACGTCACATCACCCACGACAGATGTGATTGTCGATGTTTCGACTTCTGCCGTCAGTCTTTGACGGTCAATAGAATGCAGATCTTCTTGCATTGACAAGAGTATGCGAACAACTTCCACCTCGTCCTTCTTCTCTTTTCCTTCCCTTACTCGTTGCTTGAGTTGTCTGAGGCTTTCGACCTCTCGTCGCTTCTTGTCAACCTCCCTCCGTAGTTCTCCTAGTTGCGACTTGGACTTGCCCAAGACATTGCGCAGGAAGACCTTTGCGGTCTCGTCAACTACCATCGTGCCATCATCGTGCCAGACAGGACTGGCCTCGAAATGCTTGTCGGGTGGTTCATTAAAGGTTCCCATATTGTGTTGGATGTACATCATAGAGTCAAGATGGGGCAAGTTTCTCAGAATCTCGGTGCCTTGGTGCTGGACCATGCCATTGCCTTGTTGCAGCATGTCGGACTCGAGGTTTGTCGCAACAGTCCAGAGACTGTTCAGCTTGGTCGTTCGAAACTCGCTAAGATCCTGCAGACTATCCATAACCTCGGGGACATATTCGTGGTAATATTTCTCCTTCTGCTTATTGGTAACATTGATCGCAATGATATAAGTGTTCTTGGCGTTGTTCATCTCGAATAGCTGTTGTGTGTAGGCATTCTGAGCCTTGGCCTTGTCATAATGCGACTCGGTCTTCTTACGCTTAGACTCGACCTCTTGGCAGACAGTGTCGTATTTACCCTTTGTCTTGGCGAGTGAGGCATATGAAGCATCGCGCTCCTGCTCGAGCTTGGTGGCGTAGTCGGAGTGTCGTTTGCGCAATTCTTCAAAACGGCCGCCAAAGAACTTGAGCGGCTCGGCGACCTGAGAAATGAGATTGTTGGCGTATCGGTCATGTTCGTTGGCGCGGGATTCGAGCGTCGTAAGCTGGGTTGTCCATGTGGTCAAAGAAGCACTGTAGTGGCCGCACAGTGATCAGCGTGTGCTTTCACGCCAACTCATGAGAGACTGCGTTCGTACCTTTCGAGCGAGCCGGGCGTCATGGCAGGAGTGTCTCCCACACTGAGCTGCGCCGTCTTTTTGTTCTTCTTGTCAAAGTACTTCTTAGCAAGTGCTGTAAGCTTTGCGCTATATTCCTTCTCGATGGCTGCGCGCTCGCGGTAGAATTGCTGTATGTCTTCAAGCCAGGCGATGCCATGACCGAGCCATGCATTCGCGGGTTTGAAGCCATCCTAGGACGCTTTCTGTTAGCCATGCGAATGGTGAGGGAGCATATGAAAGGAGCTTCCAATGCAGGCGCAAGACAAAAAGGAGGCCACGATGATGTATCATCAACAGCAGGCGAGTTTCAGTCAAGTAGGCAACCAACCTTGAGCTCTGAGCCAAAGGTGGGCATCGCGTCCACCTCAGCCATGATGGGCAGCGTGTGTATTCGAATCGATCTCAGGAGCGAGGGGTAATCGGTCGGCGCGGATGAGACGGAGACATGTACGAGATCGCAGATTTGAGGCCGAGAGCGTATCGAGAAAAAACAGCCTCAAGTTAAGGAAATAAGTTTGGGATTGAAAGTTATTTGTTAAAGTGAGGCTATAATGGAAAATGACAGCCGACGATGGCGGGGGAATATGAGGCGCAGCTTATGAGGATAGGTACAGTACAGAGTATAAGGCAACTAACAAATGGAAGGTAACTTTCAATTGAATTGGGGAGTAGACTGACTAACGAAGAAGGAAGGCGCCGCCGCGTGGGCAGCCGATAGAGCATGCCCGTTCAACCCTGCAGGTATGGAGAGGGTGGTCAGTTTAGGCTCTAGCGTCCCTAATTTACAGCGTCGAGAGCCTAAAACCCCGCCAATGGAGAAATATTGGGGGCGCCCCCGTCATTCGCCCCAGCTAGGAATTGATGGACGACGGGAGAGACTTTTGGAGCAAGCTCGAGATCCTTTTCTCTCACTTTAGGCTTGGGAAGACTCTGCCGATGTCCGGTCAGAGCCGCATAAGAACCTTTGTCAGAGTCGCATTCATGTAGGTACAGTACAGACAGATTTGACGTGTTTGAATCTTGACACTTGACATTGTTCTAGAAATGTGTCATGATGGGTATGCCAGGGGTCGAATCGGGCATCATCATATCCAATTTATATCAATGCAACAGACTACAAACAAGATATACTAGTGCTCTTGTCTGACAGCTTCGACACCCAGCAGCCAAGAGGTAATCAGACTCAGGGGCTAGTTATGATGACACAGGCGACGGGGCCCCCTAAGACAATCTGCTTCACAATATTTCGCCGATACATCTCCAAGGGCAACACTGACCTCGAGGACCCCAAACCAAGAACAGAACTTGGCAGTGGACCTAGTTCGGCGGGTGGTCGGCTCGGATGGAAGCCGAATGACCCCCGGGGACATGGTCCAACAGTAACAGTAGCACGCCATGTAAACTATTCCTAAAAATTCCCCTATGCGAAACTAAGTTGCTACTATCTAAAAATATGTTCCCTCAACTCAACTTCTTCATCATCAGTTGCTGTCCTTTCCAGTTATTGTCTCTTCTTCTTCTTATCCGCGATACCTCTCTCTCTCTCTCTCTCTCTCTCTCTCTCTCTCTCTCTCTCTCTCACTAAATCAACCATGGCACTCACACTCCAAACAGCTATCGACAAGAGCAATCCGATCGCAGAGGCCATTGTCGTGCCATCCAAGCCCAAGGCCCTCACCATCAGCTACTCCAACCTCGAGGCCGACGTGTCCGCCTTCCAGCGCAAGCTCGCCGATCTCGGCATCACAAAAGCCGCGCCTGTTTCTATCGCGCTCGTCAACTCGTACGAGTTCATCGTCTCCTTCCTCGCTGCTTCGTGGCAGCGCGGTATTGCGGCGCCTCTCAACCCGGCTTATAAGCAGGATGAGTTTGAGTTCTACATCGAAGATGTCAAGAGCGCCATTGTACTTGTTCCCAGGGGAGCTTGGGCTGCTGGTGCGGCCAGTGTGAAGGCTGCTAAGAAGTTCAACGCTGCTGTTGCTGAGTGTTATTGGGATGCTGCCAAGGGCGAAGTTGCGCTCGATGTCCAGGACTATGGCCTTCTCAAGGGGAAGAAGGAGAAGGTTCTCACAGCTGAGCCTGATGATGTTGCTCTCATCCTTCACACCAGGTAAGTTCTCATGATAGCTATGATAAGCTCATGACTAACAAATTGACAGCGGCACTACCTCGCGACCCAAGGTGGTGAGTGTATTCTACTTGCAATTCTCATTGACAGCTTATACTCACATGAACAGGTCCCTCTCACTCATCGCAACCTGACCCGAACCATGGGTAAGCTATACTACACCCTATTTCACTTCATTTACTAACCCTGCCATAGACAACATCAAGAACACATACCAACTCACATCCAAGGACCGAACCATGCTGGTTATGCCTCTGTTCCACGTCCACGGCCTTGTCTGTGGTCTCCTCGCTCCTCTCTTCACCGGTGGCTCTATGGTCGTTCCCACCAAGTTCTCCGCCTCCGAGTTCTGGGTCGACTTCAACACCCACAAGGCCAACTGGTACACTGCCGTGCCTACGATCCACCAGATTCTGCTCAAGAACCCTCCTCCCAGCCCCAAGCCCGAGATTCGCTTCATCCGATCATGCTCAAGCCCTCTTTCACCCACCGTCTTCCAGCAACTCGAGGAGACTTGCAACGCACCCGTTCTCGAGGCTTATGCCATGACCGAGGCTGCTCATCAGATGACATCCAACCCTCTCCCTCCCGCCAAGAGAAAGGCCGGAACTGTTGGTATTGGCCAGGGCGTTGAGGTGAGGATCCTCAATGAGCAGGGCGAGGAGGTTCCTCAGGGCTCCGAGGGCGAGATCTGCGTCATTGGTGAGAACGTCACCAAGGGATATCTCAACAACCCTTCCGCCAATGCTTCATCCTACCACAAGAACGGCTTCTTCCGAACAGGCGATCAGGGTAAGAAGGATGAGGACGGATATATCATCATCACCGGCCGTATCAAGGAGCTTATCAACAAGGGAGGTGAGAAGATCAGCCCTATTGAACTGGATAATGTCTTGACCCGTCACCCTAAGATCGTTGAGGCTGTCAGCTTTGCTATCCCTGACGAGGTGTACGGTCAGGACATCGGTGTTGCTGTTGTCCTGAAGAACGGCGAGAAGTTGACCGCCGAGGAGCTCAAGGCCTGGGTCGCTGAGCGATCTGCCAAGTTCAAGGTGCCCAAGAAGGTGAGTTCCCCTGCAATATGCTTAACATGTAGGGATGGAAGTGCTAACAGTGACTTAGATCTACTTCACCGAGATCATGCCCAAGACCGCAACTGGCAAGATCCAGCGAAGAATCGTTGCCGAGACCATGATGAGCGCTCCCAAGGCGAAGCTGTAAATGTTGTGTTTGTTTCACAATCGCATTAGATATCGCATTTAGTAGATTACAGCAAGAGGGTTCTAGAAGAAGAAGTTGGATAAGAACTTGTTTCCAAAATTGATGAACCATCGCTATTTAGATGCGGCTAAGATCGATTTATCTCACGCTGTCCAGCATGTTTACTCCCTGGCCATGATCGTGACCAATGACCTCCGCCGTATCCCCCTCGTTTTATATCCCGTCCCGTAAGATACCGACCAACTCCTCCACATTGATCGCATAATATCCATTATCTTGTTCCCTTAGTCGTAATGTCCATCATGGTCCGCAACCTCGATGATATCATCGTCGTCGTTGATGTACAACCGACTATCATTCCTCTTCAGCCCGGGCTTCTCAGCACCCGGCGCCTGAACCTTTCTGTTGTTCACGGTGTGTCGCTCAACCCAAGCCGCCGTGCCATCGGCTGCCTCCCATCGCAGCGGTGACTTGGTGAGTGAGTCCTTGGCATCTCCGTCTGCGGGCTTGGCGCTCGCAGGCTCAACGCCAGCTTCTTGTGCTGTGTGGAGGAGAGCAGCGTTGGCGTCTTGAAGATCGAGGAATACAGAGGTAACTGTGGTGTTGGACTCTGTGTCGCGCTGGAGGAGGATGTAGACTGAGGGAGCCATGATAGGTTGGTTCCGCAGTTTGTATGGGGATGGGAGGCAAGTGTGGTTTTCAGGTAGAATGTATGGCATAGGTCGTTGTGTGATTTTGTGTGTAATTGTTTAGGTAAGTAGTGATATGTTTGTTCAATTGTGTGGGTATGGTTGGGACGAGAAAGAGGGTGAAGCTGAGATATTATATCACATTTAGATCCCACCTCATGCACGAGCCTCCTCTGACACCATCCAATTGCCAGGTGACCTAGCTGCCTTTAGCTCCAACTACGGAGTATAGATAGATGTCTAAATTGGACCCCGTCCCCCGCCAACAATTGCGCGACTTCTGGCTTGTCATGAGTGGTGTGACTTCTCATAAGGCGATAGTAGGGCCAAGATTAGCAAGCAAGACAAATCACCTATTCAGTTCCTGTCGAGCCGAACGCACTCGCTTCATCTCGAGACCTGGGATCCCCGTCGGGGGCGAATTGCGCAGTACGGAGAACCAACGCCGAAGCCTTCGGAGCTGAAGCGGAGCCAGCCCGGGTTTAACAACCCCGGCCCGTCCGGTAGTCGCCGATCAAAACATGAACCCATGATATGAAAATTTCTGTGTCATAATCTTGAGGACTGAAGAAAAGATACAATTTTGCTTTCACTGTGGTCTTCGTCCCCAGATACTGTGACCCCAGAAATCTATCATGGCACGATGTTATATCCACCACGTCCATCTTACTAGCAAGGATATCACATAGCATGATGACATACGATACAGACAAACCTCAACAAGCCGAAAGAAGTCCCATCATATATCTCAAGCCATAAAACGAAAAGTATTCAGGTCAAATCCAGTGACGTTGAGTTTTCGGAAAGTTTTACAATCTCGGGAACAAGACACAATCAGGTTCGCTTCGTGAGTCAATTGCTCATGAGAACAGAGCCATGGCATATCTATTTCTAATGAGAAGTATCGGAGCTGTCGGACATCTGAAAAGGGCAATGGTTCATATCGACAAAATGAACTGCTACTCTAGCAAATACTAAACTCTACACAAAGGATACAAAAATAACCTCCCACTTACAACAACATCATTGGCTGAGGTCTCTGGTCCTGGGTTTCCGTTACAGACAAGTCTATCAAAATACCAAACCCTGATCAATATGTAGACAATGCGCCCATCACCTACGCCTCTACTAGTCACCTTTGGATCTCGTACTCATCGCCAACTGGGAGAGCAGAGTCGAGTTTCTTGATCTCATGCTTCAACTTTCGAGTCATGACTCCAGCCAACAGCAAGATCGTCGTAATCAGCATCTCTGGTACAACACTCAGACAGACTTGAACTGCTTTCGAGGTCAAGAACCCTGAGGTCGGATGCGATATCTTGAGCTGGAGGTATGCGATACCATAGGCAAGGCGCAGTCCAAGGAGAGGAAGGTTGATAAATACTGCATACATGAGCTTGGAAGTGTTAGTATCCACGTTTCAATCTTGGTGATGGTAGGGGTTCAACTTACTAGCTTCCCGCCTCGAAAGGAAGATACACGGTTGTTCGTGGATGATTGACACTTTCCAGAGGACCATAAAGCCCAGACTGCGAGGAGAAACCATGCTAAAGGAATGAGTGCAGAAGCAACTTCGAGCAAGGTCGTGTTGTCGGAAACAGAGTCGCCATTTTGTAATTCGACTACGGACACGATGATGAGGGCCACGGCTGCTCCAACGAGGCCGTGATACTTGATCTCAAGAATGACATCGAGTTTTCTGTTGATTCGAGGGTTTGTTCCACGTCGACGAAGCAATTGCTAGTCAGTCAAGTCAGAGAGCAGCAGCAGCAGTGTGTGATACTCACGCTTCATGCAAGATCCCAGAAGCGGCCAACAACAAAGGAGAAAGGCCAATACTGTTGAGTATAATCGATCCAGTTGAGCTGTTGATCTCATGAAGACCAATGCCACCAGTCACAATTCTGAGTACACAGAATATCTGGACATAGAGCCATCCTATGAATCCAGTCTTTCCATGCTTGAAGAGGCAGTACAGAGCAGGCTGAAGGACAATAATGTAAATGGCTAGTTTAGCCGCTGAGGTAGAGTCTGTCATTCCGAGAGGATGATCGTTGTAAGTGAGCTGAGATGTCTGTTTCGATGAAAAAAACCACCAAGAGCACGAATGTTGCTACATTATTATACTACTGTAGCAACTCCATTTCTGGCTGCTTCTTCAACACTGCCCTTCTGCATTATGGAAGCCAGTTTCGACGTCGAATCCCAATAAGGAAACGAATCCAACGAGATCGTCTTTCGGCCAATCGTACGTAGCCTAGAGCAGATGTAAGCGATGATGATAAGTGTAGTGGCGGAGTTGCGCTGGCTTCGACGATCACGACTAACAACTTAAGGTTCTCACGTAATTTCATATCTCCTATACCATATCAGCGAAACATTCATGTAGCAGCATATGGAAGACTACGGATTTACGGCAAACGCTCCTCGCACCAAGTTTCCTGCGCCTCGTACCTAGTCTCCTACGTTCCACCCAATAACCCCCAACGCTCAGGCATAGGCAACTTCTGTGTCAGAGTACCGGGACCACTCCAACTCGTGAGGTTTCTCACAACTAGTGACTTGTACATGCAGTAAAGTAGAACATCAAATGTGAGAGCTAGATGACCTAGAGCCGTCACCCAGAGGCGAGCGAATTGTGGCTGTAAGCGACGACCCCTCCTCGATGGGTGGAACGCCAGCGAATTTTGGTGCATTAGGGGTCGTTTGTTTCCCCCCCCGAGGGATACTTTACTTCGTCTTATTCTCGAGCAGGCCATACCAAGATCAGATTAGTTATTTGTTCACTTGGAATCCTCTTCTAAATCATTTGCTTTTGAGAGGAGGGTCAATCGAGGCCTGGGAATGGGAAGGGCGATGAGAATGACCTTCGTTTCTGCTTCATGGGCTGATGCACAACGACATTGTTCACTTTCAAACTGTGCACATACAGTTACTCCAACGGAAACTACCTGGTCAGATGAATAGTTAGGATATGAATTATGCTGATCTGACGGCATTGCCATCTGACACGCATATACAGTTGTTAGCATTACTAAGCCTCGGGAGCACAGTTAACCATTGAGTTTCTTATTCTTGCCAATTCAAGTACTTTCACTGAGAAGAACAAACACCAGCATTGCAATTATAAGCCAAGACACGATAATCCACTCCTTCACCCCAAAGGTGCACTATCATCGTCAACTCCTATGCTCTTCAAACTTACCCCGCAACTCGGAGCCCATCTCCATATCACCTCCTCGTCTTCCGTTCGATACATAACTACAACATCACCATAACCCAAGCATGAGCTCTCGTCTTGCAATCTCACTCTCTAGAGCTAGAGTTACACCTCGCTTCACTACATTTCGAACAATGGCTTCCTCATCTGTTACCGTCCCTCCCGGAAAGTACGAATTTCTCGTTGTCGTCCATGACAGGCCCAATGTTCGGGAGAAGAGACTCGAGGTTCGAGGGTGAGCCTTGTTCTGACACTGCATTTCAAGTGGTTCGAGCTAACAGGCCCGAGAACTCACTTCAAGAATATGGTTCCCCACGTTGAGAATGGAAGCTGGAAGATGGGAGGTGTGTATTCTTTCCCAGACAGGCCTAGGAGCTGGACCCTGGCAATGAGACTAATGCCGTGTCTGGGTGCCATTCTAAACAGTGTTCCCAAAGATGACAGTGTCGACAGCCTCGACTTTGCTGGCAGCACCCTTGTCTGCATCGCTGAATCCGTAGAAGAGGTCAGAGAGCAACTCAGCAAAGACATCTATGCCACATCAGGCGTCTGGGACATGGACAAGGTAAACAGAGCGTGAATCCATTCGAAGACAATTTGCTAATGTGATACACAGGTCCAGGTCTACCCCTTCAAGGCCGCCTTCAGAATGAACTAATGCACAAAGCCAATACCATTCCCTTAGAGCCACGATAGAGACCCTTTTCAAAACAGTGAACTGATACTATTCATGCTAGTTATCATGATCCGTTGGCATGATGTCCCTGTTGTCCATCCGTCGATCGCTGACCTCAAATCTTTGTGATCTTTCGTTCCCTACCGCTTTGCTAACAATACCAGCCCTCAACAACCCCTGCATACCGATGTCATTACCAGCCCGATGAAAGCGAGCTAAAGCTATTACCAAAAACCGCGAGGAAGAGCTATCTGACCTACAAAATTCCAATTCCAATTCAAGTGATAGTAAACGCCATCGTACACTGACATATCCATGCTGCTTTGGTATGGCCTGCCACTAAAATCATACGTGGTTTAAGCCTCGTTGCCATTCGAGCGACTCTCGGCTGCTTCTTCGGCTGCAACTCTCAATTCGTAGTTCAGGTCAAAGCATTCGGCCAACAGTCCAGTAACACTGCCTTGTCCTTCGGGGATGTCGCCATTAACCACAAACTTGCCGTCAACTTTCATGTTATCTAAGGAGTTAAGCTGTTTCATGTTAGAGATACCCAGGTTATGCCACGATGTATCAACATACCTTCATGCTGTAGGGATAAAGCTCCCGCACAGAGGATACACCCCCGTTCTTCTTGACCTCGACGAGACAACGCTTCAGTGTCTGCAGTTGGTTGTAAACAGGCAACAGGGCTTCAGACACTGGTTCGGATGCCAGCATGAACGAGTAGATGTACGCATACGACCTTCGGATCAAGTAGAGCAGAGTTCGTTGCGTCCAGAGATCAGCTGGTCGTCCCCGATCGTCCACCCAGTTTCCGTTCTGTCGGCTCTCATCAATTCTGTCAAGTTGCCGTTGGAAATCGTACAGATCCGTCTCTCGCAGCGACCATGCTTGTGTAAGAGAAAGCTTCTCAAGATCGTTGCGAATTTGGATGAGCTGGTCGTAGATTGGTCGCCATTGCTCAGCTACTTCTCCTTGTCTTCAAAGTGTCAGTGTATATTCATGTAAATATGTTGGTCATCTCACCTCTCAAGAACCATGTCCGACCAGCGGACGCAGCGATGGTACAAGTCTTTTAGCACTTCACCTCCCTCCTCCAAAGTTCCATCCTCTGCTGTAAATGTGCCGTTATTGTGTTTTTCGCCAATTTCCAAGATTTGGTTTCGTAGCTTCTTGACCTCGGATGTGGAGAACTAGTCAACGTTAGCACATCTCGGAACATTCCATTCCATTCCATTCCATCCCAGCCTCGCTTACCTTGGACTTGGTGTTGGCCAGCGAGATAGATCGCAGGATCGAAATGAGCTTCTCATGAGCCTCCAGCAAGTAATCTGGCAGCCGCTCTAATCTCTTCTGAAGTCGCGACAAGGTTGAGTTGCAGAGCGCAACGCGGTTCTCAAGTAGTGCAAGCATGTATGGGGGGTGCCGCTTGTCGGGCGATGGGTCAGTGGCGGCATCTTTGATGCTTTTAGACAGATCTTCAAGTGTAGACTGAATGCTTCCGAGATCCTTGGCTGAGTAAAGCTCAGCCTCAGTGAGGTGGTCAAGTAATCGTTTGACAGTTGAAGTCATAGCGTATGTTGCTGGTGCCTCGTTGTTTCGTCCGATCGTCAGATAGAATAGAGATAGTAGTTGGAAGCAGCTCTCCAAGATCTTGTCCACTGGAAATGAACTTGTTAGTATACAGGGGTTTGGATGCGACAAAGGTGGTTTCATACATCTGTTCTCCTCCTTATCGCCTGTTTCGGCGCGCACAATCGCCAGCTCCTTGACCTGATCCATAGTCTCATTAAACAACGGCATAACATCTTGAGTTCGAATGTAGTTTGTGCGATCCTGTTTCAGAAGCAGTAGGCGATCGCGGACCAGCTGTAGCTTCTCGAGAATAGCTTGCTCCCGGGGGTCCCGCGGCATTGGGGTCGCTGGAGTCTCCATGTCGATAGATGTCGTTTCCGAGCTTCTTATGGGGATATCGTAGAGATTTGTGCGATGTAGAGGGTTGAAAGAGGAGTAGTTTGTCACTATTGAGCTTGGAAGTGTACTGGCTTGTTGTTGTGTTTTGCGCAGGTCTCCGAGGCTCCGACGAGTGACGAAAGTCGACGATTGGCGGCGGAGCTCAAGATCCGGGGAAATTGAGTCGGCTTTTGGTGGGGAGGTCGTGATAAACTAACTCACAAGATATTGATTGAGCGGTGGATGAAGAATGATAGTCTGGAGCGAGAATGCGGAGACGAGAATAGTTGATGATGGAAGAAGTTGACTAGCGGATTGCAGATCGTGGAGAAACGATATCACGGTTACACTTCAGTTCAGTTCAGCTGGACCTGCCTGCCCTTCCCGTCTTTGCCTCGACCAAGAACGGATGCTGTCACTTAATTAATCATGGCAAGTGGAAGGAAGGCCTAAACCGACCCCTCCATCAGGTCCTGCAGTCACTTCACCTATTAACGTACGCGGTGCGCCCTACGTCTTCGCTACGGCATTGAGCCAGACGACAACGGCTAAGCTGGGCTGTTTGCTAGTGGGGGTTTCCCAGCGAGAGAGAGAGGAGTTGATAGGGGATTGGTCTTGATCTGTATATATATCAGACGTCAGTGAAGTTGGTAATTATCTTATTCAGTCGGGCAATTATAGGCCGGCAGAATGTACT
Organism: Fusarium xyrophilum; assembly: GCA_008711595.1. Lineage (NCBI taxonomy): Eukaryota > Fungi > Ascomycota > Sordariomycetes > Hypocreales > Nectriaceae > Fusarium > Fusarium xyrophilum. Next base: position 70,504 of record VYWZ01000087.1, on the reverse strand, counting down.
GTTTATGGTATTAAAATTGTAATTGCTCTCATCATCAAATCTTCACAAACAATGCTCTTATGATGTCTGTGTTTAAAAAGCGCCGCAATTCATTGCATTCTTGAAAACACATCTCATTGGTTCGTTCCCTCGCACCCAATCAAAGGCGTGACTCACTCTCTCTTGCACTCACGGAGCGGATTAATTGACATCGATCGCCCTGGCCTCCACTTTTCGTTTAGGTCTTGAAGCCCTCCAGCCGAATTTCGACCAGATTTTCTGTGGTAAGCCCATTTGGTGATATCCCGACTTCAAACTACAACCGACTCGACTCCGTGCAGACTTTACAATCTCCCACCCGCACGTCAAAATCATTCACAATGTCTACCGCCGAGCTCGCTTCGTCCTACGCGGCCCTGATCCTCGCCGACGACGGTCTTGAGATCACCGTACGTTTTAACCCCGCGATTCCGTCGACGCTTTTGTGTGCGTGTGTTTGAGGTTATTGATAGCTAACATCGTCATCGCGACTTTTCAGGCCGACAAGCTCCAGACCCTCATCAAGGCCGCCAAGGTCGAGGAGGTTGAGCCCATCTGGACCTCCATCTTCGCCAAGGTACGAACCGAATAACTCCAGCGACTTTTATGCGCCCATCCACATCTCCAGGACTTCGATTTTCTGACGCATGTTATTTGAATAGGCTCTTGAGGGCAAGAATGTCAAGGACCTTCTCGTGAACGTCGGCTCCGGTGGCGGTGCTGCCCCTGCCGCCGGCGGTGCCGCCGCTGCTGGTGGTGCCGCTGAGGAGGCTGCTCCTGAGGAGGCCAAGGAGGAGGGTATGTCTACCCACGACGCTCGACGACTGATTGCGGATTGCTGACAACCACTACAGAGAAGGAGGAGTCTGACGAGGACATGGGCTTCGGTCTCTTCGACTAAGAAGTTACGCCGCTACGACTGTTTCCTTGTTCTTTGTACTTCGACTGCATGGCTTCGGGGTTACCAATCGATCGATCATACAGGATGGAGAGCGGGCACTGTAACCTGCGCCCTGGACAGAGGAGCTTCTTACATACGATGCTATGAGGAAGGCACTCAACGAAGTTTCGCGGAGGGAGAATTGGTCAATCCATACGGCTCTGATAAAAAAAAAGTCCCGCCATGGGTGGTTTGAGTTCAGCTGGGTTTTCTTCAAAGTGTGAATATCTCGCCAGAGTGTCAGCTATTGTGATGGTGATCGGACGAATCTTGTCGTCCTCTTGTCTGCTCTAACTCTACCTAAAGGACTTTTTTCTGTTCTTCGTAGCACTACAGATCCAAGTTCCATGTCCCCCACCAACGCCGCGCCATGCACAATCTTTCATGTCTACGTCAGAAATTATTTGACGATCAGGACCGATGACGGAACCAATCCCGCTTCCTTCAGGGTCTTGGAGAAATCGATGTCACCCTCAAGGGTCTTGCGAGGGAAGGTAGTCGTAAAGCTGGACACAGCATTACCCGTCTCGCTCTGTAGCTGTTGCGCCAGCTCGAACAATGTCGTCTCAGCAGGCAAGGTCTTGGTGATGTTTCCGCTATCGGTCTGTAGTCGTAGTCGGGCTTCGTTGTGGTTGCTCTTGGGCTTAGATGCGGCCGCGACAGCAGCAGCGCCACCAGGAGTAGCAGCTTCGACTTGAGGGGCTCGACCCTCACGGGCTGCTTTGGCCTCCTCTGCCTTTCGGCGTCGCTCAGCTTTGTCGGCCTCGATCTTTGCCTTGATGCGCCTCTTGGCCACCTGGTCCTCGAGCTTCTCTTGTCGCTTCTGAGCTGCTTCCTTGACTGCTTGCTTACGGGCCAGCTCTTCCTTTGCTTCCTGGCTTTCCTTGGTAGACTTTTGACGAATTTGCTATGACAATGTTAGAAACGAGTGAATGATACGACTGTGTGGATTCTATTACCTCATTGCGCTTGTGATCTTCCTTGTCCTTGACAGATTGGAGAGCTCTCTTGGCGGCGAGACGCTCGCGAAGTTGCTCAAGCTTGGCCTTCTTCTCGTCCTCAGTTAGAGGTGCAATCTCCTCTGTTGACTCCGAGAAGTCAGTGTGCTCGCTGTAGTCTCAGTCAGCCAAACGTTCCCCAGAAGATGGTAGTGTCAGGTTGAAATACGTCTTGGTCGCGTGATAGGAAGCCAGATCATGGTTCTTGAATCTCTTTCCACAATCATTGCAGATCAATGACTTGGCAGTGCCAGTCTCGAGCTCTGCAATCTTGGCTTCTGTGTCCTCCTCGTCATCGTCCTCTTCCTTAGCAGCGACAGCAGCCTTGATCTCATCGATAGGCTTGTCCTGGTTATCCTCGAGCCACTGAAGAGCGCCCTGGACTACCAAAGTTAGCCTGAAACGAGTCATTCGAAAAGTGTAACTTACGGCCTCCAGTCTTCTTGACGGCAATCTCAGCACGCTCCTTGTCAAAGCCCATGTCGAGCAGGGTATCGAGATCCGAAGGCATGTTGGCGGTGTTGTTTGGTAACAGTTGGTGATAGTGGGGTTGGATGGAGGGGCAACTGTTAATGAGTTGAGTAGATGAAGATGGAGAGAATGAAGAGACGGAGTTTTGATTATTTGAGCATCAGAGAATTGGTGGGACAGGCAAAAAGTCTCAGTCGTGAATAGATTCAAAGTGGAATATGCCTTTGCACTGAGTTGTCCTTTGATGCTGAAACCAAAGCTTAGGTAAAGCCTGAGAACGTCATTCAAGCCGCTACCTCAGTGACGTCGCCGGGATTACTACGGCTAAGCACGGGCGTCACCCCTTGTCATGATGAATAGCAAAACTGAAGACATTGTTTCCTACAGTTCGACATACTCGAAAACTGGAAAACCTATGCTCGTTCAAACACGAACATTCACGAGACAAGCATCTTAAAATCACAGGCTCACAAGCTTCAAATATGCAAACGTATTTACCGATTCAAACAAGTATTATCATTAAGTGCGCTCGTGGATGAGCTGGGTATCATCATAAGTTCATGCCGTCTATATCTAACATCCAAACAAATTATTAATCCTCCTGCAGCCAGCTTCACCACTGAAGCGGCCGGCTACCGTGCTTTCGGGCATATGCTTCTCCGAGACGATTCAGCATATCTCGCGAAACGTCTTGATGGTACTTCCTGCACCAATCGTTGACTTGGTTCCCATTGAGACACTCTTGACGAGTAAGAGTCAGATATCGATGTAGGTATGCAACTGCATCCTCCATATCATCGGCTCGGATATTGTCGTAGAGACTGTTGAGTTTGCTGCACAACGCATAGTCCCATGGGGCAGCGTAAACTGTCAGGCCACCGTAGTTACCGCGATGCTCGAAGATGACTTCATGCTGGTCCTTGGCCCATTGAAGAATGTCGACCTGGATATTGCGAGGCACAAAGAATTGCATCGAGTTGTTGAACCACTGCTCTCCGAGAGTTCCCTGAGCCTTCTTGTTGGCGAAACTAGCAGCGTTGCTGAGTGTGATGTACTCTTTCGAGGCAGGATCGTGAAGAAGGAACTCGACGTCGGGAGTTGTCTCTCGGTGACGTAGATAGAGTGCGTTTACAACACCGCCAACGACAGCACACTTCACATATGTACCGCCTTCGTTCAGGTACTCGGCCATATGTTGGAAGGCGTCGATGATCTGCTGTCGACTCAACTCTGAGGTTTCAGGGAAGTCATGAAAGATAGACGAGGCAACCATGACAGAGCCAACTGAATGGCTCGAGATGGTCGCAGGACGGATAGGTCGAGACTCTATCTCGAGGATGTGGCGAGAGTTGTTGCAGCCCATGATGAAAGTGGTGAGAGTTGTGCAAGGATAAGTTGAAACGAAACTGGGTTAATATCGAGTATTATACTGCAAGAGGTACGAGAGATCTATCTAGATATCGTATAAAGAGGTGATCTTCTCGGATTCAGTCCTCCTGACTCTGGAGATCTGTTCGTATAAATACCAAAGCCAAGTGCCGAATAGCCCTACTGCGACCTTTTGAGACAGAGTAGCACACACACATTTGCGCCATAAGCGGTTTTTCCAGAAGAATTCAGTCAGCCGCAGGGTGATTCTCTACTCCTACTGTAACGTGGGAGCACAGAAATGGAGTAACCGCCCATGGCACCGCCTCGTGCCGATCAAATACGAGTAGCCCAGCAATCCACCTTTTTGTTGAATTTGGAGGACTGTGGTAGGCTGAGTCTGACTTATCAGTAGCGTCGGAATTCAATGTTGAGGATATTTTTAGACGTCTGACTGTATTCTCCCTCGAGCAGTTGCTAGGCTAAGGTAGTTAGTTTGGAGTGTGAGCGATTGGTTAACAAGTAGTGATATTTTGTCAACCCGTTCATCGCGCCAACCGCGACGGTTCATCAATAGAACACTCCCGTGCCTGAGTTGAGCGACGGTCGGTGATGTTTGTAACACAGCCCAAGCCCTATAACTACCGACTGCCACCACCCACGAGCTGACCACGTTCTTGTCAGCATTTAGAGTCAATAAACTGCACTGTGGGTATCACCACTTTGAAGGTTTTTTCGTTCTGGAGTTGCACAGCCTGGCGAGTCGTGGATGTTCGAGAAAATGCAGCGAACCTTGGGCAGCAAATTCCGAATTCCGAGGAACAACTCGCCGATACTATCCACGACTGTTGCGCCTGAGGGAACTTCTTCAGCTCAGAGGAGAATCTGGGAAAACTCGAGACCTCGATTACGATTGACGAGAGTGCTGAGACAAGTCTATTAAAATAAACTTGGAACGCTTGCTAACCAGTTATTATGATCCTCGGGTCAAATGGCCTCAGGTTTCTTTGGTCCAAGAGTTGCAGATAATGACACAATCTCCCCAGTCATTCGGCGAATATTGCAATAATCATCTTCGTTTGGAGGCCCCAAACCATGAATGCAACTTGCTCTCGACACAAGAGATCACTATGTTCAATGGATATGGAGGTGGGTACCAAAGCTGCTCGAGGTTATTTGTCAATGCTCAACAAAGAATAGAGAGTTCTGAGTTCATGACGGCTGCGCTAACGGATCTGCCCAGCTCTGACGCTACCTTCTGCTACCTCGAGTTTGCCTCGGCCCTCCGCATCTGTTCTAAAACCATGTGCCATGATGCCCTCACTTCCCTGATTTGAGACGCTTAATCATTCAGGTGCTTACCAATACAAGAACCTGCATATCGTGGACCAGCTAGACCCCTTTTTTGTGGACAGCAAACGGAGACTTGGGTGCAGGACAATGGAGTAAACAGCAAAGGTAAAATGCAAAGATGACGTTTGAATAAGAATAAGGTACCACCTATGTGGTGGCTTCGACAGGTTCAGTCATTGAAGCGATTACTATTGTATGAAATCTATGGCGAGCAGACGAGGTCCAATAGTGGCTGATAGCGGAGTTTAAGCCCCCTGATGGCTCGTGTGCCCTGTAGCAACCACCTGAAGTTGAACCGACTCAACTGGGAATAGGGCGCCATAGCAGAAGCAATTACGTCGTAGGAGATCCCCAAGACACAAATCAACGTCAACCTGCCTTCCATTCCCCTTCCAGGTATACCTTAATCAACTCAACTCACCACACTCCACTGCTACTAATCTTTCATTTCGTCACCAATTTCTTCCCTCTCCCACGCGACCAACTTCCTCAAATCTTATCGACTCGGTGCAGCCTCGTGTCGCTATACTTTTAACTTACCTTTAATCAACCCCCCCTTCGCTAACTAACGAGCGACATTTCATACTTTACTCTACCTCCCGTTGCCACGTTTCCACTTGGTTACCGCCGAGGAACCATCGCGAGAAACCACAAACCACAACAACCTCAGCATTTCATTACCGCTGCCACGATAACAAGCCAAAATGTCGGTCGATATCGAGCCATTTGAGCTGTTCTTTAAACGTGCGTGATCTGCGATGGATGATGACGGGTCTCCGAGGATTGACACGATTGCTAGGCCCCTTCACCACCGAGGTCTCCCAGACCTTGACTCTCAAGAACCCCAACCCTACCCCCGTGGCTTTCAAGGTCAGTAGATCAGCGATTCTCATGCGACGGATTTGCTGATGAAAAGGACAGGTCAAGACCACTGCTCCCAAACAGTATGCTTGCCCCTCAAACCAAGCCATTCCGATCGCATACCTGACGTCTCCTCATTAGATACTGTGTTCGACCAAATGCAGGCCGCATCGAGGCCGGCCGGAGCTTCGATGTCTCTGGTGAGTCTGCTCCTAAAAGCGTATGCCGGCATCCGTTAACGATCACCCAGTCCTACTCCAGGCTATGAAGCAGGATCCCGCTCCTGACGCTAAGTGCCGTGACAAGTTCCTTGTCCAGTCCGCCCTGATTTCCACCGATAAGGAGTCTGCCAGCGTTGCTAATGTCGTACGTAGCTAATCGACCCCGAAATCTGGACTTTAAACTGACTCAATCACCAGCTTGAAACGACCGACAAAGCCCACCTTGTCGAGCGCAAGATTCGAGTCAACTGGCTCGCGGCTGGTGAGGCCGACCAAGCTCCTAACCGGCCTATCTCCACGCCTAACAAGCAAGCTATTGTCAACGGTGTAAGTTTCGCCGACTCGGATCTAGCGGTCGGCAACTAATGGTACAATTTAGGTCAACGACACTCCCGACGTTTCGCGTACATTTTCTTCACCTGGAATTCGAGACGAGTCGCCCTCATCCTCGGCAGCAAACCCTCCCTACCAATCGCCCAAAGAATCCACCTATGAGGATGAGAAACCCAAGTCTACCTACGAGGAGTCCGAAGTCAAGAGCACTATCACTCAAGCTACAACGGCCATCAAGGAGACTGCAGAGCTGACCTATGAGGAGCTTAAGGCTAAGCTTGCCCAGACCGAACGGCAGCTTGCAGCTCTCAAAGATAGCGGTCTTCGACAGCGCAATGTCAAGTCCGCCTCTAGCGATGATGACAAACGACCTCTCGCCCAGACGGCACAAGCTGTCACCCAAACCGTCGAAGGTGTTCCTGTGCAAATGGCGGCCATTCTTTGCTTGGTCAGCTTCTTGCTTGCCTACTTCTTCCTTTAGAATTAAGGAGAAAGTGATAGCCATTGGATCTTTTCGACAAACGAAACTAATAGACAGGCTTGACGACGCTCATGAGAACTCAGCCGGAGACTTGTGATCCCCGGGTGCATAAATCTTCAACGTACGGCGAGGCTAAAGCATAGGATCAGGAGCCATATCATACGATCGGCGTAATACTGCAGGATTCGCAGCTCAGTACGAATCGAAACCCACTTGGAAGGGTACCTTGGGGACAGTGGACCATGTCTCTGGGCCAACGTGGTTTCGGTCAGCAGGGCTTTGAACGCATTGCAGCTGGGGATGAAAGCTTCGTGGAGGAGTTAAAAAGCGATGGGAGGAGGATGTGGCTTCCGAGGCGGGAGCTTTGACTGTACACTCACTCTTACCTTGAGCCTCTCGCGGCTCTCGTATTTTCTTGTGTCGTATTATTCTGTTTTCGTCAACTGATAAAATTTGGAGTTCTAACTTGTATCTCTCATCGACTCTCCTTTTCATCTCTCGTGTTTTCCGGCCATCTGTGAGCTTAGCCGCTCGATTGTTTACATATTACGGACTGAAAGTCTGGAGTCGTTACACATGAACCAAATGGTGATAGCTGGTTACGTCACAGAGTCGATCTCTGAGTTTTGTGATCGCTCAAAAGATTGTATTTGTATTTTTTGTCCATACCCTAACGCCATACAAAATCTGTGTTCTATAGCATTATTTGCCTGAATCTACGTTGCCTAGCTCAGCCAAAAGTCTACCAAAAGCGGCCAGTTTTCGAGTTGACCATGGCCTTGATGTACCATACCCCGTATCACAATATGAATAAAAACAGCTGCATTACAACGGATTATATGTACTTTTGCGTTGCTTCTAAATCGACTCGATCTCGGACTGCTTCCAGTCGGCAACAGCACCACCACCGACAAGGCGTCCACCCTGCTTACGCTTGACACGGCAACTCATGCCAACGTTCTTATCGAGGATGAAGCGCCAGATGGCATAACACCAGCTCTCGTGGCGGGGCAAGTCATCATAGAATTCGTGAGCAATTTCGCGCACCTTGTGAAGACGAGTCCAGGGCACTGCGGGGAAGTCATGGTGCTCGTTGTGAAGTCCGACGTTGTAGGTGAACCAGTTGAGGGGTCCATAGTAAGAGAAGGTCTCTGGAACAGGGATCTTGTTCTCCGGGTCGCGAGCGGAGCGAGCAACGGTCTCGTACACGTAGTGCTCGGCGATGAAGTGGCCGGCCAGGGGGTGAAGACTCCCGGCCAAAAAGGAGGAGAGCAGCAAGTAGAGGAGAGAGTTGACAGAGGCGTACTTCAGGAGAACGAGATCGAAGGCGACCTGGACAGCGATGTTGAGGGCGTGGACTCCAGTCAAAGGAACGCGGTAGACGGCCAAGGGTCGCAGGGCGTAGAAGAAGATCTGGAAAGTGCAGAAGAACGCCTTTCCGAGAATTGAATCCAGAACCAAGGCCTCGAAGGCAGTGGGAAGATCGGTATCAAGGCCATCGACACCGAGGGACTTGTGGTGGGTAAGGTGGTATGGCTGTAGAGTGTTAGCATTATTTCAGATATCGAAATGCGATCTAGGTCACATACTCGGAACGAAGCGCTGTAAGGAATACCGATGGGAAGGTTGGCAAAGATAGCGATCAGACGGTTGAGACGAGCGCTTCGGAAAGCTAGGTTATGGGAGATCTCGTGGATGGCGAGGAAAAGGTTCTGGTTGGCAGTGGCTCCAAAGACGTAGGCGACAGCCCAGAACTTCCATGAGAAGAAAGGAGTCGACTGGAGCATCCATGCGAGGAAGACCTGGAGAGAGACGACACCGAGGACGACCCATTTCGTGAGAGGCTCAGGACCGCAGAGCTTGGTAATCTGTAGATGGAGGCTAGATTAGCGACATATCATGACACAGGGGGGCCAATCAGCAGAGCACGAACCTCGGGGTGAGCCTTGATAATAGCGAGACGGCGAGTTCGATGAGGCTCCTCCGTGTATGTCCAGAAGAAATCGTGGCTCTTATCAGCAGCACCTTCAGCTGCCGCAGGAGCTGGGCTTGCGCTATCGCCCTTTGCCTTCGAAGTGACCGTAGATGAATTCGTCGCAGGCATCTTCCCTTCGATGGTCTGTAAAGAGTGAAAGAAAGTCTGAACCCGCGAAGAAGAGAAAAGTGCAAGGGTGGTTGAATTAAAAAAGAATGTGATATATTTGCCGCCTTGATAGCGGCAGCGCGGGACACAGGGGCCAGAGAAAGCTACGTAGAAGGCGGTGAAAATCCAGGTCCAAATGTTAATTGGGATTCTTTGGCGGGTGGGGGAGAAATTCAGGGGATCAGGCGGATGGTTTTTGAGGGGTTCAAGAAGGCGGGGCATGTTTGGGCAAGCCACTCAGAAAGGCGAATTGTATGGCGTGGCGTTTGAGATGAGCTTTATTTGTTTGTATTATGAGCGATTGAGCTGCGGTGCCCAACAGTGAGAGTTCAGGTAGCTTCATTTTGCACTGCACCGAGTTAAATGTGATGCCGTTGCCTCAATATTCAATAATTAAAACAAGGAATATGTAAATTAAAACTTCCAATTCTTCGGACAGAGTTGTCGAACGACAAGAGGGGAAATGGTTCGAGTGGTGCCATCTGGGACCGTCAATTTCCGTTGATAAACATCAGGACCATACGATTATTCGGTATTTCTTGGAAACTCCCTAGCTCTCTCTCTCTCGATCCTGTTGGCAAGATGCGTAATTGCGGCAATCTGGTCGGGCTTTTCCCTTGATAGGTGGACCTTCACGATGAGGACACAGCAGAATGCGATTCTTGAGCCCCATGGAGTGCGGATACGAATACTATATTGCCGACATGTCTTTCCCAAATACTCAACTTAGGTTTAAATATGAGAAAGGCTTCTTCAGGGTCACTACGATTCAATCAATGCTCGAGACAGTTTAAGAAACTAAAATTCCATCCGAATACACCAGATGCCAGGGTAGGCCAATGCTGTCAAATGCCTAGAATCAACAGCTAGACTATGCGTTGGAGTCAGCAACAACCTTGTCTCACTAATTTTGAGCCAACTCGAGCTGGGTTAGCAATGTATGATATGAATATGCTTGAAAGGAAATGCAACAATGGGGAAAGCGCATGTGACAGCAAGTTCTGGGCGTTCTTGGCAAGAACTGGTTGGCGTAGGCGTCGAGCCAAGGTTCAGCTCAGGCAGAGCCTCAGCCTCCATTTCAACTTTACCTCGACATCTACGACATGTCAATTTCTATTTCAATGATTCATCATGAGGCATCCAATTCTACAATTTCGTGTACTCCGTAACGGGATCGATCGTGGCTGAAAGCAGCTCACCATCGTCTCGATCAAGAAAGACCAACTCCGCGTGTATTGTTCCAGCTCGGGTATCATTTCATAACGTGTTTCTCTGCAACTTCTCCCTCCTCTCCTCTCTTTCAAAGACCATTGGACGCACACGAGAATGCGCCAGCCATTGTGCCGGCTTCGTACTGGTCGATAATGCCCTGTACACTGGCATATGTACCGACAGTAAGGAACATAATACCAATCGCTATCAAGATGAGGTTAACAATGTTTCCGGTAAGACCAGCGATGTTGCCATGTCGTCGCCCAATCTCCTTATCAGCCTTGTGCATTCTGAAATAAGCAACTCCCCAGAAAATGAAGCCAAACCAACTATCGAAGAGAGACGACATAACGGAAAGCACTGGAAGGTAGCGGTTAGCAACGACCGATGCAATAAATCTTCTTCAGGTACTTACGAGAGTTAAAGAAGGGGATGACCATGGCGATGATGAAAGCAAAGATCCAGGTCACAAGAAGAATTCCACTCCAAGATCCCCAACCAACAAGGGTGTGGCTGTTCAAGTGCTTGGAGTTGCGGAAGAGTCGGAAAAAGACGAAGCGGGCCGATACTGAGGCATAGAGGGTGCCAAGGAAGATGATTGTAGGAATCATGAACGAGAAGGCCGCCTTCTTGTACGCATTCTCGAGCGAACCGAAAGCCGGCGCAGTCACATACTGGTTGCCGGTATAAGCATATACGATGGCTCCAACGAGACTGAAAACGATGATCTCAGCAATCGTACACGCCCACAGAGCCTTGGGGAAGTCCCGGGGATCTCGCATCTCTGCAATGAAGCTGGGAAGGGTAATCTGGCCGATGAAGGTGTAGCTGATGTTGAGAAAAGCAGACATTCCGTTGACAAAAGTCGTGCCCTTGACAGGGATAGCTGTGACGATAGGCTCCCCCAGCTTTGCAGGATCGTACCCAAATGGGTGATCTTCAATACCAGCAAAGATGGCAGCCAACAGAACGGAAACGAATGTGAAGAGAGCCGATGCTGTTCCGAGCTTGGCCATCATGTCGAACGTCCTGGGCAGGGAGCAAACCCAGCTGATGACAGCAACAATAACGGAAAACATAACGGTCCGGCAGCTACCAACATCATCGGCTTCGGTCATGGTGTTGAGGTACTTGGCACCAACCAAAACGTGAAGGCCTTGAATGAAGGTGTTGTTGAGAATGAAGCACACAGCAGTTGCCCACCAAGCCCACTTCTTGTCCCAAAATAGCATCTGTCCAATATCGCAAACATCGCGCATCTCCGGGTGGCGGAGGCAGAATTCCCAGAGAACGAGGCTGGTGTAAAGAACGATAAGAGCAACAATAATCGTTAGGATAATGCCAGGCACCAATCCGAGAACACTGTACGACCAAGGGAAACTCATGATGGCAAGACAAATGTACTCGCTGAAAAGTAGACCAGCAGTTTTCTGCCATGAGCAAGTGCGGTACTGGATCTGCTCTCCCTGCTCCGCAGCCAGCTGTTTGTTGAGAATGGCAGAGCTTGAATCATCAGAGTCTGAAAGATCACGCCTCACAAATTCGGGCAATTGAGCAATTCGGGGACCGGCAGTGACACCCTCGCCGCCAAACAGAGACGCCCATCGTGACGAAGGAGTTTGGAGTTCAGATTGACGGCGTTCTGGGTCTGGGCTTCCGCCTCCAGAACCGAGTGACGTCTTTTCAGCCATTATGTCAGCGTAGGAGGAGAGTGTGAGCTTTTCAAGACTGAAGGTGTGTTGGTTGTATCGAATTCAAACACCACGGCTGACCAAGTTCAATATGTTACGGTACCGCAACAAGAACAAAAGAAGAAAGGTGAGCCAGGCACAAATCACAAACTAGGCGAGTGCTAGGTGTGAGCGATAGAAAATGCTGGCAGACGAGCTGCAGTTTAAAGAGGGTGAGAAGATCTCAATTCTCAGACATAATACCACACCAAGGTTGCGATCCTACGATCCCTACCAACTTGGTTGTTGGTCACACAAAAAAGGTTCAGAGTCTGCTTCCATCCTCGGCGTGGAAGCTCACTACTGAACTAGATATGGGGTCTTTTAGTCGTCAGTCTCTTCATCGAGCCCCTCGGACGTCGCCCATATCGATCCACTTTGGCCCTCTCATCTATCAAAGCTCACGCTAGGACAGCAATTGACGACAAACTGCAACACAGCACACCACTCACGATGGATCAGATGCTCCACACGCCGGAGTGTCGCCAAATTCCTACAGAGTACCAACGTTAGATATGAACAGACAAATGAAGTGAAGCCATGGGCCGCAAATCTATCCGGAGAGGCGAACGGGGCCCCCACCCGGTCAACGCCATGTGCCGAACATCCGTACCAGACCTCTAATAACCCCGACGACCCAAACTGAAGCTGCACGTCAGCCAGTAGAGGCACATTTGGGTCGCATCATCGCCCAGGTGCAAATTCACCGGAATCTCCGTCAGGTCGATCCCAGAAGTATTCCCGCAGGGGCTCAAAACAAGGTGATTTCAACATTCCTGACTGGAGCACTGTCTTCCAACGTGCGGGGTCTTTGGCTGTGGTGCATGCGTAACGTAGCTTGTACGTACATGAGCGATGGAGGCGAGTCCGACTTTGCAAGCCTGTTCCTGCAAGCTGATATTGATAGATCACGCGCAATTCGGCCGGATAGTGAGCAACAATCAACTATTGATGAGGCGTTGACCAGGTGGATGACCTGGTGGATGATCGGATGTGACTGTGGTCAGCTGTGACAACATTGATCTGAGCTCAAAAGAGCAGGATGCTTGAGCCAAACCAACAACAAGCAATTGAGGTTCTGATCTTCGCTGCAGGCTTATGCAGGCCCAACGTCACATAGATGTCAATCCATCAGAATGTTTACTTGTGAACCCTTTCCCTGGCGAAGACTTCCCGAATGTCTCTATCGGTCTCTCTCTCGATAACCGTTGAGCCTTGTTCTTCATCGCCATTGCTCACGGGGAGATGATCAAGAATGGTCTGAGCCTCCAGGAATGATGCAATCGCTAGTGTCAAAGGAAACCAAAAAGGGCAACAGGCTTGAAGTTTACCTTGACGAACGAATTGCATCCCGAGGGTCTGGAGCGTTTCACCCCTCTCCATGGAAATAAGAGTGGTGCCATTCCCGTCTTGGTCGTTTACTTTAGACCCTGCTGTGGCATCATCGAATCCCTAAAAGGCGTCATTAGGCTAGGAGAAATAAATTGCGGCTTGTCGGGCTTTTCTTGGGGTCGTGAAATCGATGCCATATCATATCGCCTTGTCATTCTCTCACCTAAGAGCGTTCCACCATTCGCGCATCGCTCCATTTTCATTTCATTTTGCAAATCTCGGGGAGTTCGGGGATTCTTCTCCAGGACATAAGAGCGTATAGTCCTGTGCGCATGTGGGGCTTTTAAGCTTATCTCGCGAAGCAATTCGTGAGCGTCTGTGGTGTTTGTCTGATGTGATTGATATCCACAGCCAGCGAAAGGGCTAGGCGATCTCTAGGCGATCAACTGTCCAGCCAATAATAAAGCATCGCATTTAACGTCATTGTCAATTTCATATACAGAGAGAAGCATTGAAGAGCTGATGTTTTATACTAATCCAACTACTTAACATGTTTTCACAGATTGCAATACTATACCATATCATGTCGCCTAGATCATTCCGCACTTATACAGCGCAGCACTGATATATATCATTTACTCCAGCTTAAATAGTAATTCTATTTTAGGCAAGTCATTCTCAATACATAGGTCATTTTAATTTAAGTCATATTTCATCCTATCTCTAAGGCTTGCAAAAAGAAAAATATCACAATGTATACACATTTATCTTGTATAAGAATAAAATATACCAAATTGACAAAAGAGTTCGGAGGCTGGTGTTAAGCCTCCTACATCTCTTTGTCGTCGGGGTTTGTCGTCGAGCCATTTCCTTCGGCCGGAACAGTTTGACCTGACCAGTTGCGCTGGCGCCTTCTGTTCCGCCACCACCTAGGGATTTTTCGGATTTTTTTGTCGTCGGGGTTGTCGTCGGGGTTCGAACTCGGGGTGTCGTCGGATTTTCGAATTCCTTATCCACCAGGCGAGAGCAGTTTGTCCTGACCGGTTACCCCGGCGCCTCCTGCTCTCCCTTGGAAGAGAGGTGATTTAGATCAGACTATATCCCCTCCTCCTCTCATGCCCTCTCTGGTGTGAGTGCGAGCGGTGGTGCTGTGAGCTCTGGTGAGGCAAGCGGGGTTGCCAGCAGCAGCCAGCGTGCTGCTGGGCGGCGGGTGCTTTGCCAGCTGGTGGGCAGCCTTCAGCGACAATGTAAAGCTTTAGCGACGTGAGGCTCTTGATACTCCGCCCAACACAGCGCCGTGATGATTCCAAGATGTTTTGAAGTCATCGCGATATATCCCCCACTCCTAAGTCATTTCTCAAAATGTGTTGAAGCTATCGCCACCACCCAATATGGTCACGACCATAGTGACCACCACAACCATAGGGACAGTACAATGCACAACAACGAACGTGGGAATGGAATAGTTCTCAAGCTATTGAGAACTTGGAATGTAAAATAAATGCACTTGCATCATACTGCTAAATCTTCTAGCATCGCAGCATTTGTACAGCTGTATGCCCCTACAATCCCGTGAGATCTCTTGACTTGATACAGCAGGCAACATGAGTTCGCGATGGCCAAGATTACTCTCCCTCGCATCATGTCCACGCTACAGCTTCCTCCTCATTACAATGGCAACACTTGGTGCAACTGTTCTGAATATTATATCGATATCGCACGGGGTTCTCGATCGGGAGGGGGCAAGCTAAGGTTTGATTTCAGATTATTTGGCGCGAGGGAGTGCGATAGAAGGAAAGCCATACTGCCTCCCTCACTGGAGCAGCATTTTTCATTTCATTTCAAGTCATAGGCAGGCAGGACAAGGCAAATAATGGATGGATACAGGTGTCGTGTTAGATTTGTGAAGAGTGTAACAAGACACGCGAATCTGCGCACTAGCGCAAGAACAAAAAATTGCCATGGTCATCAAAATCCAAAGGGATCAAGAAGTAGATTGTTGGGGTCGGCCATGGGAGGAAAAGGGCGACTTTCGACAGGTGGGTGGTTGTGATGATGAAGGAGTAAGAATGAGGAGGCTCTAACACGATGTGGACACAAACTGTTACCCAAAGTGGATGCCTAGGGCTTTGGTGCAGTCGGTTATAGGCATATACGGATAAGTACAAGACGCGACCTTTGCCCAACATGGAAGGTAAGCAAGCTAAGCCGAATGAGTCTTATCTTGAGGTCGTGAATAATTGTCTTGCTCTTCAGTTGAGAATGTTTTCATAACCTTGATTTTGTTGAATCAAGATCTAGTATGCACGGTGATGCATCATCCTTAAGAACTTGCAGGTTTTGGTGATTGATAACACTGAGACCGGAAGATTTGTCAGTGCTGAGGTTACCCTCTGATGTTGTCATTATCCCACATCTTGCTTGCCCTGCTTTATGTAGGTACTGATCGACTCTTGATTACGAGATGTGCCGCGAACCTATCATGTTGATGTGACGCTATGCACCAGCTAACTCAGGTCATCCTGGCAGCATCTGTTTGGTCGATCGCTCAAAAAGCACGATGCATAAACCTGCCCAAGGGGATGCAATAAAACTTAGGACCTCTATCCTAGGTGACAAGAAGCCTTGGGTAAACTTTAGTAAATTTAGTACATTTCTAGAGGATCTAAGACTAAGTATTTTTAGTACCTCAGTTTAACGTCAGAAGTCTTAACATGAAACTTGGTCCGTTAAATTAATACAAGAAACAAGAGAATATCAAGATCATTAGCACGTGCCAGTAATGAAACAAAATGGCCTCCCTCGCACCAAACTTTACTTGATTTACTTTAGACCTGCTGCCTCTGCCACGTGAAGATAGCAGACGATAAGCAAAATTTGGCCGCTTACCTCGATTAGCCACATTGCATTGCTCAAACATCGCGCAACATCCGAACCCAGATTTGACAGACGGGAGCTCCAAATCATTACGTACCATTACCCTACCGCCGTGAATTTTAGACCGACCAACCGCCGTTTTATCTTGATCTTGAACTTCTCAATCTCAAAACTGCTTCATCTTGTCCCGCTCGAGCTCTGCCGCTTGTCACCGACCTTCGATATATTGCACGCGATTTGACGAAATCGAGACGCACGAGCCTTATCGATGGGTGGACTCTCCCCTTAAAACTACCTACTCCGCACACCGGGCGACATCTTGGCTATCACGATATTCTTCGCTATCGCCTGACGTATCGCACTTGGATGCCCACCTGCTGAACGCAACCAAGGACCTCGATACCCTCCCATCGGCGCGGCCTACGCCTGCCGTCTCTTCGCTCCGATGTGGTGGTTATTCAGGGCGATATTCAGCTCTATCTTCCTGCTCAGCATCGTCCTCTCTATCCCCGTCGCTTTCGATGTCGGCGGTCGCGATAGTGGGCTGGCCTATAGTCTAGCCCTGTTCCTCTTCTATTTTACATACTCCAGCCTCGAGCTTTTGACACCAGAAAAGTCACGCTCGCGGTATTTTCTTTCTGGATTTCTACGGTTGTCGCAGTGGATCATCATCCCCGCCCTCCTCATCTGGGCGCTGGGACAGTTCGCTGTCGATGCCGATAACACAAATTGGGTGGAGCGAACAGTGGGTGGTCTGTTCAACTCCAAGAGCACAAGTTGGAGGGAATGGATGTTTGGCAAGGACGGCTTGGTTGAGACGATCACGCTGGGTGGATGGGATAATGTGCTACGGTATTCGGGGCCCGTGTTCCAGCTTCTGGAGGGCTTCTGTACCTTGCTGGTCATCCAGGCAGCGGGACAGCTCACAAGGTGGCTTGTCAACCGCGGAAGAAGCGATACTTGGTTGGTAAGTTTTATCTCCAATCTTGAAATCTGACACATGCTGACCCTGGCGCAGATCGTTCTTCTGGTTCTCTCCAGCTCCATCATGGCTAGCGCCGTGTACTTCCTCTGGAGAGTAGCACAATTCCCTCAAATCGGCAACCTGGATGCCACCCTTATTGGCATCGCGATGACAACTGCCGTGTTCCTGTGCGCTTTTGGTATCGGCAGTGGTCGCGGCAATCCTATTGAGTCGTCGCTTCTGTTTGCCTATATTGTGCTCTGCATCTACCAGATCTTCACCGATTATCTGCCGTCAGAAAATGTAGACCATACACAAGGTCAAGATGGCTCGGAGTCTGATATTCCACCTTTACCGCCTGTCATCATGGCATCTTACTCAACTTTCCTCCACATGCTGGGCTCATTGCCCTCCGCTGTTCACTCGTCATTGGCGCTACTATATGCCGCCTTCCAGACTATCACGCCATCAGTCATCATCTCGCTAACATACCGCTCTTTGGTATTCTACTGCGCTACGCGTATCATCCCCTCAATCCGCGAGTCGGGTGCGCGAGCCATGATGCAAGAACCAGATTGGGAGGACTCTGAGACTGCAAGTAAATTCTTGGGATTCCTTAGCTGGTTCTCGCCGTCGATTTTAATAGCAGTCTACACCAGTCTGCTCCTGCAACATTTCTCCACCAGCGACGGTCCAGATGGCTGGACTCTCCGAGGTGGTGATGTTGAGGGCAGCAACTGGCAGTGGACCAATATCGGCCTGACTATGGTCTTGTATGGTGTCGAGCTCTATCTGGGCTCAGACGAGCATGACCACTGGAAGGTTGATTAAAAGTCACGGACTCTAGAGTTACAAAACTACAGTTGTCTGCTCGGCAGACCATTACACACGGGTTCAACGTACTTCTCAGGGAGTACCGGACCGTAGAACGGACTTAGAAGATGGATGAAATGTATTCTCTTCTTTTCGAATCACACATTGTTTTTTTTTTTCGCACGCAGCATAAGGAACTGGACTGGGCTGGACTGGGATAGGGCAGTGGACAACGGGACAGGCACGATACCGCACACGGCGTTGAGGAAGGGCTTGGCAGGTTTTTGTTTCTTTGTTTCCTGCTTTACAGCGGCATGGCGATGGATAATGATGTTGGTTTTGTTTAACCCCTTTTTATATACTTTAGTTTACGTGAGGCAATAGCAGCACGACGTGGATTAATAATTCTTTTTAAATCCTGAGAGATGCAATACTGAAGCGTGAATGGATGTTGTCAATGTTGTAGTCATTCTATCCAAATTCCCAAATTAAGTCTTGAGTTTGTAGATTTTAGTCAAGGGTTCCGTATAAGTAAGTGTTGTTCGACCTCGACCTGAAATAAGAGGTCTTTACAGGTTTACAAGACACAACCTTCCCACAACCGCACAATGTACCTTTTGAGGCAAAAATATCAATGAGATGTATTCTGAATACGAATGACCATTTACATATTAGTGCTTTTGATCCTTGTCTATGATATGATGCTTCTCCAAAATCATGGGGCCGGCACCGGCTCACTACCCTAGACCCACCGCCGATCCTGGGGAAGAACGGATATAATGAATATTCATGGACATTACTTCAAAACAGCAACTTCAATCTCTACTCATTCTGCTCATACGAATCATCTTCTCTCTATTCCGCCATGTCTGTCAAATACGTCACCGAAGGCCTCCCGGCCGCCCCGGAAATTTCCCTCAAAACCGTTCATATGGCGGGTTTGCGTGTCGATGTCTACGGTCTTGATGAGCTTCCTCCCAGTGTCCCCGTTTCATGCCTATGGCTTCTGCACCCTCGTACCAGATCACGACACACTATGAATGATATTGCGACACGCACCATAGGAGCATGGGGCGCGCATGCTGGTAGTAACTCTAAACGCGGCCTCATCGCCCTGGCATTTGACATGCCCAACCACGGGACCAGAAAGGTGAGCGAATCAGCGAACCATCCTTGGAAAAAGGGAAATCCGACCCATGCGCTTGACATGTTTTCCATGGTGAAGGGAGGCGTGTCGGATATGAGTGGTCTTATGGATTTTGTTTCGGGGTATCTTGGCCTTGAACTTGATGGCCATGTGTGCCTTGGCTGGAGTCTGGGTGGACATGGTGCCTGGCAGGCATTCTTTGGGGAGAAGAGGATTGATGCTGCTGTTGTGATTATCGGATGTCCTGATTTCGCAGGTGAGTTATGCTAACTAAATGTGAGGAATGTAAGCTGACGAGATAGGACTCATGTCTGGTCGCGCTGCTGGATCGAAACTCGACTGTGGCGGCGATTTTATCGGAAGTAAATACTTCCCCAAAGATCTTATCGAAATCTGTAGCAAACACGACCCCAAGGCTATTTGCTTTGGTACTTCACCCATTCCACCTTCACTATCCTCTGCCGAACAGACTCGCCTCAGGGCTATTCTGGATGAGCGCATCAAGGATAAGAAGCTACTTCTCTGCTCGGGTGGTGACGATGAGTTGGTCCCATACACCAACACCGAGGAGTTTTCGACGTTGCTGAAGGAGGCTGTGGGCGAAAGGGGCTGGTATCGAGATGGTGGGTTGGAGGTGGATGATCGAGTTTACGAGGGTATTGGACATCAGTTCAGTCCCGAGATGGTGGAGGATGCTGTGCAGTTCTTGGTTAATGCCGTTGAAAGGGGACCGAGAGGCAGGGCACATGTTAGAGAGGGCGAGAAAAGTGTTTTGTAAATTTGCGGTATAGACATGGGTAGATGTGATAGAGATCACCAAGGCCGCGCTGCCTCCTCGTCTATAACTTCGCTTCCGTTCTCCATCTTCTTGATGATCAAACCACCGCGATCGTCATCTTCACTTGGAAACACGCCCTGCCATACACTCCAAGGGTCCCTCTTCACTCTCTTACCAGCAAGACTCTCCCCTCGTCCATGAGGATCATCCCTCCACTCGCCCATGGCCAACGCAGCACCCTCCATCGCCTCTTCTTTATCTTGATCTTTCGAAGCTGCTGCCATGCCGGGCGGATCTATACCAATCAAGGTAACTCTGTCGAGAGGGAAGCCAATAGCTGCACAGTGTCCATCGACAAGTCTCTCTTTCTTAAAACCATGACTTACAATGGTGATGTGAGCTGGCCATCTTTTGAAGTGGGAATAGAAGAGTGTTATGGAGAAGAGGACGTTGTGGTACGAATCAAGCGCGCGCTCTTCTAACAAGACTGCATCATTGATGGCTTCACCCTGTAAAAGTCCCCAGTAGTTGTTCTTGGCTGCGATGCTTTCGTAGCTAGCTGCCTCGGAAATTCTCGACTCTTTGCGTGTCGGCCCTCTATCATGATCAGAATACGCACAGTGATATCAGCCGGGTTACATACCCAGAAAACACCAAAACAGAACCAGGACAATCCTGAGAGAGGGCATCTACGCCAGCTTTAATATGCCGAACAAAAGTCGGAGTTTCGCCACGCTGAAAATCTGCGATCAGCCATTCGCCTTCATCTTGGCCGAGGGTTGGGCCACCGAGCCAAACTCCGTGACAGCAGACGATGATAAGATGTGACGGTGGCATGGCGGTGAGATGGAAGATGAGGGGATTCAGAAGTGAAGCTGGGAACGTCGGATGTGAAGTGAGGGTCTGATCAGGTGATATATAGTTCGTAAGCAAATCAAGCAAATACCGAATTATGATCGTCAAAGTGCGAGGCAGCAGATATGAAGTGGGTTTTACGTTGTTCACGTTAGAGGGCTCGAGCTTCATGATACCTCAGATTGAGATAGACTTTAACCCTCTACCTGGTATTGTACATATATATCCTACCAATCTCCCCATTCCATTTCCCCTTCCGATGCGTAAATCGCTTTGTGATAGTACATTCGCGTCATAGGTATTCAAACATTCCATGTCATCATAAGTCTCACTACGTTTTCCTGTCAGCAGCCACCTTTGCTTCAGAAGGATCGCTGCTTTCTCTCATCTTGGCCTGTTTTATCTCCAGTGCCCTTTGCTTCTCAGCCGCAGCGAGTTGATCTTTGAAGCTCTCCTTGTTGTCCTTCTCTGACCCCCTCGACTTGCCTTTGCGCTTCTTTGACTTCGGTTCGAAAGGGGACTTGGTTGGGGCCTTGGGGGTCGCTGGATACCCAAACACTTGTCGGTGACTCTTGTACTTCATGTGCGGTAGTGCACGATATCCCCTAATTTTGAACATGGCATCATCGTATGCTGCCTTGTGCTTCGCAGCCTGTGCCTCCAAATCTTCAAGACGGGAGGCAATATTTTCCACGGCCTTTTCAGGCTTATCTGTATCCTTCGTTGGGCGTTCCATATCCCTCTTGATGGCGGCGATAGACTTCCGATATCCCTCTCCCTGCTTCTGATGAAACGCAGCCATCCTTTGCAGCTCTCTTGTCTTGACGGGTACTTTGAGTGGTTGTATAGGGCCGCCTTCGGGTACTAGGGCAAAGACATTACTTCGAATCGGTGATAGATGGTGGTGTCGTCTCGCCTGTTTGAACTCCCGTCTCTCCTCGTATGTCAGATTTCTCTCTCGAGCAATCTTGGAATATCGGTAGAGTTGAGATCTACCCGGTCTTCTCGTACCTAGTTCTCTTCTTCGACGAATGCCTTTGAGGCTCAATAATTGTCGAATCAGGTAAAGACTTCCAGTGACCACCAAAGGACCACCATCGCTCTTCTTGCAAGCCCATGGAAGAGCACCCGCAATATCAGGCGTTCCTGAATATACATTGCCAGGATCGATTTGCTTCATCTGGGCGTATTCGGCACCGAACGAGGCAGGCAAAGGCTGAGGATCGTTGGGACCTTGAGTGAATTCAACCATAGCAAAGTTGTCCTGGGGCTCGACAAGCCTTTCCATCATCTTGAAGAAAGGCTTGTGCTTGCTTTGGGACATACCCATTACCCAAGTCACTGGTTGGTCGTCTCTTCGTAGGCGTTTGTTGACATGGTTGCGCAATTCTGTGATTCCCAACATGTTGTGAGCACCGTCGACCAGAATTTCCCGTGGATCAAGACCAGAAAGTGGCGCGTTGATTTCGACTGTTTCCAATCGACCTGGTAAGAACGGCTCGGTCTCCAAGAGCTTGTCCAAGTTGATCTCCTGCAATGGGAAGAGATGACGGAAAGCCATGGCTGCACACAACAGATTCTGAACTTGATAGCTCTCAAGCATCCATCTCGAGTTGTCGAGAGTTAACAGTAAGGGTTCGCCCTTCCATGTGAGGATGATGTCTGTCCCTACTTCTCGAGCATGTTTTCGTAGTACATGGATGACAGAAGGCTTGTTAGTGTGGTCAACAATACAAGGGACGCCCTTTTGCATAATGCCAGCTTTGACCTTGGCAATGTTTTCGATGGAATTTCCGAGGTACTCCTGGTGGTCGAGGCCGATCTTGGAGATGATTGTGACAGACTTTTGCTTCATAGCATTGGTTGCATCGGTAGCACCGCCCATACCGACTTCGACGATACCATAGGGAACACGCATTTTGTTGAACACTCGGAATGCTGTTGCTGTTTCGACCTCGAATGGTGTTAGACTCGGAGGGTCCTCTCCGTGTTTGTATCTCCAACCAGCAGAAATTCGACTGTACTTTTCCTCAACATGCTTCATTTCCATATCGTACATTCGCGGATTCACATAAAGGCCATTTATTGTGACTCCATTGTGCCTCTCTGGAAAGGCGGGCGATGTGAAGCTTCCATAGCCGAGACCAGCGAGCTTGAACATACCAGCAAGAAAGGTGCATATTGAGCCTTTGCCATTGGTGCCGGCAACATGAATACCCTTCCAGTCTTGCTTGTCTGGTACGACACGGTTGATACGATCCAGGCCTAGTCGAATATCTCTGTAACCTGGTATTCTTTTGCTGGCCAAGACCCGATTAATACGGCTAAGGGCGAACTGGATTTCCTGAATGGAAGACATGATGAAGACTTAGGTGAGACGGCATCTCATCGGAGCCCGGCGCTGGGGAGGAGAAGTGCCGTGTGAGGCTCCTGAGAGGCTGATTGAGTCAGACCCAGGGCGAATTGGCGTATATTTTGGTGATGATTATGAGTCGAGTTTCGTCATAGACGTTACCACATGAGTGAGACTCTTACGTCCATTATTTTTCAATTTGGGGCAATTCATGTCGACATGGGGTGGGGTGTTGAAAGCCACACGCACCCGCTCTCGGAACGCCGATGAAAAGTGGTCTGATGTGGCTGTGGCCGTGCAGTCTTTGTTCTGTTCGGTGGATGACCAGATGCAGTCTGTTAGTATTGATTGGCTGAAGCTGGCTTACCACTAACAAGTCCTTATCGTAGCACGTTAAAGGCACTATCAGACGCGCAGTCTCCCTGCCCTGGAGCTGCATATTGAACCCCCCCGCACCCCCTTTGCCTGTCGCCCACTCCGTTCTTTCATCCTCTCCACTGGTTAATTTACCCGCTTCACGCTTCACGCATTTGTCGTCTGGCTTTTATCAACCTTGCTACTCTAGGCAGCATCGTCATCACTGTTCATCGACTTTTCGTCAATGATAACAATTTCTGGTCTTTGCAAGCATTACGACTTGATTCTTTGATACCTTATTTCGCAGTTTTCGCTCGTTCCCGTCACTCACTTTCCACTAAATCAGCCATGGGCCTCCCGTAAGCGCATCCTTGTTTTTCTCCCTACCCGTCCGTTACCTTCGTTGCCATCGCGCCAACGTAGTGATGCCCCGGTCGATCGATCTTGTCGTTGTCGCCATCGCTTCACTATATCAACGCAAAGGCATGCTGCAAATGTCGCGAATGCGCACTTCCGTTGCTTGATAACGCGCTTCGTGCTTTGCATATTCGTCGCAGTAGTGACGGCCTTGTTCTCTCAACACCGTGCACTTGTTAACCTTGTCTTGCAGATTGTTTGCTGCCCCCGTTGAGTCAGATCTCTCTTCCAAAGCTGCTGAGAAGAGCAGTGCGACGTCGCCACCCCGCTCCGCCATTCGTCGCAATATACGCACAGAACGAATTGAAAGCCGCGCCACGCATCGCCGTATCTTCTCAATTCGCGACCGCTTAAATGATGGCTCGCTACAACAATCAATTACTCTGGTCAGCCGAGATGGTCGCTTTGTGCCATGGGATGAAGCTGGATTTCCACCTGATCTAGAGACTACGGGAGGTCCTGATGGGCTGCGCCGAGTGAGACCATTTCGCGATGTTAGAGAGATGGCTAGGTCGGACGATCGCAGAAGGGGCATGCTTCCAGAGCGCATAAACTCTCTGTTTAGGGATGGCAGCAACACACAAGACCGAAACAACACCAATTCACAGCGGGATCTGGGTCGGCGTGAGGATCCTCGACCTCGTCCTGCAATGGTAAGTTCTACCATAGATGACGTTTTGTTCCAATCGTGCAAGTCATATGATTTTTACTAACAACTAACACAGATTGTACCGTTGGCCGCGCATCGCGGACGAGCTTCTGAAGAGAATAGAGCTCAACCGCAAAGACTTCCTTCTGCTTTAACGCACCCCGTGCTTCCCACAGATGACTCTGAAGAGATGAGCCAGCGCCGAGCTCACCACTCCGCAATGCGTGAGGCTCTCCGTGCGTCAAACAGGATTACGCGACTCGCGCCTATGCAGCGTGTCGACGGACTGGGCGACCGCGATAGGAGCCTTAGTCCAGAGGTCTGGGATACTCTTCTATCCACACTCACCCCTGACCCTCAACCACCCAGCGCAGGCTCCTCTTTTGCATCAAATGTTGCATCTCAGAGCGCCGGTGCTACATCAGGCACCTCGCTCACCACGCCCGACCAAGACCCTGACGCACTGGCTGACCAGGCCTGTGAGTCGGGTTGCGAAGGCTCCGAAACTGAAGACCTTGACCAGAATCTGAGCGTCCTGGATCGAAATAGAAGACACCGGGCAGAGATGCGGCGTGTTCACGTAAGACTACCTGAAGCTGGCCAAGACGCCCCAGTTGATGGAGGCGCCATTCGGGATGATGGGGCAGTTGGTTCTGATTCCAGACAACGAAGATCCCCGGATGAACTAGTGCCCAGTAATAATTCCCAGAGGCTAAGGGCCTTGCGCCGAGAGCGCCCCCTCCGATCACGTTCTGCTTGGGTGGGACACTTGTCCGTGGGCAATTCAGACGATGAGCAAGGGCCGGAACAAAACAGACAGAACCGAGAGAGCTCAGCAGCATCAGGCAGCAACACAAACGTCGAAGATGACTGGATGGGAATGCAGCGCATCGTGCGTAGCCTAGCACGACGTGAAGATATACCCGATGAATGGTGGGCTGAGGCTGGCCTCAGTCGAACCCTGCCAGGGGACGGGACAGAATAAAGAGGGCGCACGGTACCAGCTTGCATTCGATTTGAAGCGGGATATAAAATACCGGGATTACTTGCTATTTGGTCGGGCGGCGTTAAAACGGAAAACCGAGCAGTGTCGGCAGGATTGTATCATAATTGTACGGTTGATAACATTTTGGCTCGACATTGAGCAGGGAGAAGATCTAATGAAAGTCGACGTTGAATGAACACACACTTGTGGACTGTTGCTCGTGCTACCACATGCTGATATGATGGATGACTGCCGGGATTGCTGGTCCATAAGCGGCCACGATTGGACGCACATCATCGTGAGATCCTGGTCGATCTATCTTGATGTGGCTTGAAGGACCTTGTCTTCGGGACGGCTACGTGCTGCCAACTTGCGATATATACAGCTACGGTGAAGCAATACGAGAACCTGAGGTATCAAGTTGATATGATTTCCTTTCGTCGTCCAATACTTGCTCTCAGTTAGTGAAAGCACACTCCATTTGCCGGCATAAGCCTCCCCGGAGACTGTATAAGGGATTGTTGAGCACGGCTGCCGACATGATATATCAAACTCAAAGACGACCCCGCGGACGAAGTATTGATCGAGGGTGAAATCGAGTGTCACAACTCATAAATTGACATATATAGCAGTATTGGTGAATGTCTGTAGAGGGCGTGAAGTATCGTCATGGCAGCGTCACGTAATGCCGAGCCAAGCGGAGGCGCTTTGAACAAGGAATGAGGTTGCAAACTCAGTTCAGTCTGCGGTTCAGCTTACAAGGGAAACAAGAAAAGAGAGTCTCCGTGCACGATATCGATCGACGGTGAGATACGATATCTTTCCCAGCTTGGCATTGATACCTTGTAACTTGACTCTATCAAGCAAGTCAAGCAAAGTCAAGTCAAGCTGAGTAAGCTGGTGGCATGATATGAGATGCATTAACTAGTGGCTTCGAGGGCTGGATCGGCGTGGTCCTCGAGAGCAAAGTATTTCGATTGGGCTGTTGGTTGTTGCTGATAGGGAAAGACATAAGTTGACGAACCAAGGTATTTGAGGCGTCGGAGGAGCTGGCTGAGAGAGAATAACCCGGATAGCTATAGAGTTTGTGCGACGGATTGACGGTGAGGCTTGTTTTGAAGTGTGGTAAGCATATTCGGCCGTTGTTGGAGTTTGTTAGAGGACGTACCTTGAGTTATGAAGTCGGTACTTTTGTCTAATGATAAGCGGAGATGAGATATGTAGTTGACTTGGAAGAGAATACCAAGCAGTATTGGGTTGCGTGTGCCTGTGTCTGAATGCATCCACTGCCTTGGCTTACACGGCATGGCATGGCACATGGCATGAATATGAACTGTTTTAAGAGGTGGAGCGATCCTTGTAAGTGAAGAATTCCAAAACATGCTAAGAACCTTGTCTCTTGAAACTGGTGCTGAGAATCGAAGTTGACATCATCATCGAGTCCTAACAATGAAATTGTTTTTATAAGTCACCCATTCGTGTTGTTGCTTTGCTTGTGTCGAGGGTGGAGAATAGAATAACTTAAATACTGGGTAGTGAGCTAGTGGGGGATGGCCCTGCAAGTCAAAGCTGGGCGTTGAAGAGCGCTGGACTTGCAGGCGGCACGGGCCCCCCGGGCACCCCGTCACGTAGCCAGCATGGACAGCTCAAGGTAACGACCATCCATCATCACCTTACGGGGCTCCCCTAGTGAGATGGAGGTGAATCTGAGACGAGAAACAACACCTTCAGTCGAGTCCTGTCCAGCGCATGATTGATTGGAGATCAGTGGCTTTTTGGTCCAGCTCCGAATTTCCACCCAGTTTCTTACCTTACTTTTTTTTCTGTCTTTCTCCAAGTTTACCTCTTTTTATTTTCCTTTACTCACGACCCTTCCACTCCCTCTCTCTCCCTCTCTTGACAACAAACTCTCACGCAATTCAATCCCTTGCCCTCCCGGGTTATTTCATCCTGTCCCTCCTTTAACCCTGGGCTGTTCTGTTAGCGACCGCACGAAACGAAACGAATGAACGGACGGACCTTGTCCATCCCATCCCCCTCCTCGATCGCGCTGACGACGTCAACCAAGCTTCCAACGAGCTCAACTGCATTCGCCAAACTCGACGACAACAGCTCTATATCGGATCCGATCTCGTATGTAGAAACGAATTACACTGCGCCGCTCCGCTCCCTTGCTTCGATACTCGCCGGGAATGATATCTCCGTCTCGGTCTGAACCCTGTCCTTCCTCCGCCGAACTGCCTCTGCTTTCACCGAGGAGGCGTACTCCAGCTTGTCCCGGCCAAACCATAGCATCGTTGAGTTAGAGAGCGCCTGAGAGATAATGCCGGAGCGGCAGTACCACGCCAATGGCCGCGCCGCCGTGGCCTCCCGCGAACGACCCTATACACCAGGAACGCCCTCACGAAAAGACAAGATACGAGAAAGCTCTGCTCTTCAAGATCCAGGGCTCAAGGACTACGTGCGTATATTCAACTACCTATATCACCGGTGCTTGATCCCGATCCCTGGAAAGTCGGATATCATGATAAGCGAGAGCAGCAGCAGGGTTTAGTGGAAAGTTGTCGCTAACGTTTACCTTTTCTGCTTTTAGCGTTTAGGTGAATGCCTCGGGAAAGGTGCTTTCGGATCTGTGTACAAGGCCTTCAACTGGGGAAATGGCGAGGCGGTTGCTGTGAAGCAGATCAAGCTTGCAAATCTTCCCAAGAGCGAATTGCGCATGATCGAGGTGGGTTGTTTCTGACCTCTACCCTGAAGCTCAATGGCTTGTGATTCGGACAAACTGACATGAGTGAGTGCTGTTTAGAGTGAGATCGATCTGCTCAAGAACCTTCATGTAGGAATCCTGGTCTGGAATGGTATCGTATCTGAAGACTAACAAGCAGTAGCATGACAATATTGTCAAGTACATTGGCTTTGTCAAGTCCGTTGACGCCCTCAACATCATCCTAGAGTATGTGATTCGATCCTACCTTTGAGGCTCTAGAGCTAACGAACCTAGATACTGTGAGAATGGTTCTCTGCACTCAATATGCAAGGCATATGGCAAGTTCCCCGAGAATTTGGTTGGGGTCTACATGACGCAGGTCCTGCAGGGACTTCAATACCTGCACGACCAGGGTGTAATACATAGAGATATCAAAGGCGCCAACATTCTCACCACAAAGGATGGCACCGTCAAACTCGCAGATTTCGGCGTTTCAACCAGCACCCTCGCTGGTGGTCAAGACAAGGAGGCACAGGTTGTCGGCACACCATATTGGATGGCCCCTGAGATCATCCAGCTTTCCGGTGCGAGTTCTGCGTCTGACATCTGGAGTGTTGGATGTACGGTTATCGAGCTTCTTCAAGGCAAGCCGCCATATCACAACTTGGCTGCTATGCCTGCTCTATTCGCAATTGTCAACGACGATCATCCCCCACTGCCTGAAGGCATCTCTGCTGTGAGTCCCCCCCGTTTGATTTGGGTGTGCTTTTGCTGATCTTTGCCAGGCTGCTCGTGATTTTCTCATGCAATGCTTCCAAAAAGACCCCAATCTACGTGTAACTGCCCGAAAATTACTTCGTCATGCCTGGATCACAGGCTGTCGCCGAACTGAAGCACCTGTATCAAAAACACCGGCCAATTTCAGCGATGCCGTGGAGGAAGTGAAGCAATGGAACAAAGCTCTAAAATCATCCGGACCAAGACTTCGACAATCGACTGGCTCTGATGCCGGGCCTTCGTCAAGATTCCTTGGTGGAACTTTTGCCAAGGGAGGTCTATCGCTTGCAAAACTACGTCCTGGCGCAGGAGCTTTCAGTAAGCCTGAACTAGCTGGTGTGTTAAAGTCTCGCTGTCTGAGTATTCTGCCCAACCCTAACCGTATCACAGATGATGACAACTGGGACGATGATTTTGCGACAGCTATTTCACCGAGCGCACTACAACTGCCTCATCTCAAGCCACAAGACAACTTCGGTGGCCTACTATCGAGTGATCGTCTCAAAGCCTTTGCCTCAGTGAATGAGGGAAGAAATGACAGTAATTCGTACGATGACGACTTTGAAGGCGAGTTGATGACAATAAAGGGTCCAGGCCACTGGCAAGACATCGATCCACAGGAACAGACAATCAGACCATTACCGAAGAAGCCCATGAAGTCTGTAGAGCCTCCGAAAACGCACAGTCGAAATAAATCAAGCTCAAGCAAGGTCGCTGGTGCCGGTCGGACCAGATCGCCGACGAAATCGAATTTAAACACCAAGTTCGAGCTTCCACCAAGGCCAGATATCATCTATCGGGAGCAAAGTATGGAAGACTTCTCTGATCTATTCGTGGATAATGATAATGTCTTCACTCACAATGCGGATCAAGCTGTTAGACGAGTAAGTTACATGTGTCTGGACCCCATGCGCTCAAGGCTCACATAACTATAGAACTCACGACAGACCGATGCA
Organism: Fusarium xyrophilum; assembly: GCA_008711595.1. Lineage (NCBI taxonomy): Eukaryota > Fungi > Ascomycota > Sordariomycetes > Hypocreales > Nectriaceae > Fusarium > Fusarium xyrophilum. The sequence goes on along the minus strand of VYWZ01000087.1, from coordinate 40,408 downwards.
CCACAACTCTTTCACCCATCTGATCTTACATCATTACCGAGGTCAACGCAGGAATCCAGCTCAGGTAGTATGAAGAAGAAACCTTTGTCTCGACCATCTGTTCTCCCTGACAGGCCAATGCGACGAACACGATCATCGATAGAAATCCAGAAGTTCGCAGAAGATGACGACGAAGATTTTAGCGACGTTTTCGGCCCTGAATCATCAATAGCGGAGAAGGAGGAGAGTGAGAAGGGATCCGAGGATGGCGGCTTGATGCTCATGTCTCGCGTGTCGAGCAATTCCTGGTTAGGGGATGACGATGACGAAGACGATCCCTTTGCATCGATGGACCCAGGATGGGATGAGATGGATTTGGAGGCCAATATTGCAAGAGATCGGCATGCCAGGTTAGCAGAGAGAGTTGAGGACTTGGTGAGGTCTCTCAAAACGACTGAGGGTGAGGATGCCCTGGCTGAGTTCTCGGAAGATTTGGTAAGTTCTTGTCGTGCTTCAAATTCAGAGCCCAGCCACTTACATAACATAGCTTGTCTTGCTCTGGGAGAACAACGAGGTGAAAAATCTGATTATTAGCGCTCACGGCTTGTTACCGATTCTTGAAATTTTGGAGCCTTGTACCGTCAAAAGCAGGCAGTATATGATCCTGCAGCTCCTTAAGGTCGTCAATGCAGTAAGTTTTGGCATCTGTAGTATACTCGTGACCTGCTGACTCTTCAGATCATCCTGGACGATGTGGAAATTCAAGAAAACTTGTGTTTCGTTGGTGGCATTCCCATTATTACCAAGTTTGCTGCGCGCCAATACTCAGATGAGATTCGTCTGGAGGCGGCTGCTTTTGTCCGTCAGATGTACCAAACGTCGACATTGACCCTCCAAATGTTTGTATCTGCAGGTGGTCTGAACGTGCTGGTCGAGTTTCTTGATGAGGATTACGACATTACGCGAGACCTTGTTCTTATTGGGGTCAACGGTATCTGGAACGTGTTTGAGCTTCAAGGACCAACCCCTAAAAACGACTTTTGCAGAATCTTCTCACGAAGCAAGATTCTATATCCGTTGGCACTTGTCTTGCACCGAGTCTTGGACGAAGAGGGCGAGGACGAGCTTGGTAAACTCGTCGAAGGACGAATCGTCAACATTTTCTATCTCTTCAGCCAAGCTGAGAACTACGTCAAGGAGGTCGTAGCAGATCGGCAAGTTCTGAAGAGCGTACTTAAAGATCTACGGCACATGACGCCGATACATCAGATCACAATGCTCAAGTTCATCAAGAACCTCTCGATGCTTTCCACAACGATTGAGTCGCTGCACTCAGCCGATGCTATCGAATTCTTGATTGATCTTCTAAGCTACAGCATGAAAAAGGGCCAGACACATTTCCGCGAAATATCTAATCAGGTCCTCAACACATTATTTAACCTCTGTCGTCTGAGCAAGGAACGACAGGAGGATGCCGCTGTTGGTGGTATTATTCCCCTACTCCTGAGAATCATGCAGACCGACCGGCCTCCGAAGGAATTTGCGCTACCAATACTCTGCGACATGGCACACTCAGGGTCCAAGGGCCGCAGATACTTGTGGCAGAACAAGGGTCTCAACTTTTACGTATCATTACTCACAGACCAGTACTGGCAGGTTACTGCGCTCGATGCCATCTTGGTCTGGCTACAGGAGGAAACAGCTAATGTAGAGACTCACCTTGCTGATGGTAATTTCACCCGAGCGATCATCAGCTGCTTCAGCACCAACAGGGTCAACGCCTTTGATTCCAACTTATTGGAACCACTGCTCAAACTTCTGCGCCTCAGCCCGTCAGTCGCGGCCTCGCTGGCGAAGCCCGAGATGTTTGCGGGCATTGCGCAGCGTTTGACTCACAAGAAGGCGGTTGTGCGACTTAACCTCCTGAGACTGGTGAGGACTATCATGGATGCTTGTGAACCTGGCTTGGGCAGTGGTGATGGAACGAGATCTCTCAACAGCTCCCAAGTGCGATCTCTCATGGCTGCCATTCAGACTCTATCAGAGAAGGACTCGGCTGTCCTTGTACGAAACCTCGCTTCGGAGTTGGTGCGGTCCAACATCGAGCCAAGTGGAAGATCCGGCGAGGGAGCGTCCAGTGCTGTGCCAAGTTCGTCGTCATCGAGAAGGCCAGGATCCCGACGGGGTGCAAGCTATACGCCCCCTGGCCTACATTCGTCGGCGTCAGTTCCGCAGACGCCTACGCACAGGAGCCGTGGTAGTCTTGCGAGCAATACTTATATCGAAGTGGCGGCGAGTCCAAGGCAAACAGCTGCTGTCGAGCGAGAACGAGACGGAGCACTTTACACGCCCCGAAGTAGGGATGGGCCTACAGTTATCCCCCGGCGTGTCAGCGGCGAATTCGTATCTGCAAAGAGTCGCCTCCCTCGTACTTCGCTAGCTACGTCGAGTAGCTCCAAAGCAGCTATTGGGATCAGTGCCAACGGCAACAGTCCGGCCCTGAGCTCCCGCAGCGATATTACCATGAGCACCCGAAGCGATAGCAGCTTGAGCAATAAGGAGAACGTAGGCCGCGCGCCGAGCAGTCGCGATGGACTCAGAAGCAGAGATGTGCTGAGCAGCAGAGATGGGTTAAGTAGTAGAGAGGGGCTCGGCAGTAGAAATGGCAGCATGGCATCTCCGGGGTTGCCAGAGGTAGCAGAACGAGTGGGCATAAGTAAGAGACGGAGTCGAATGCCTGGAGAGCCCAAATGGACATGACGAATTGAAAGGAAAGGAAACGAAAGGATGAAGACGAGAGACGAGCGGAATGCATGATATGAAAAGCACGATATGATAATTCAGGGTCAGTACATGATAGACATGAGGATGGGTAAGAAGCAGCGAAACTGCGATTGCATGAACAAATAAGACAAGACAAAAGAAATCAAATGAATGAAAGAACAAAAAGATACGAAGCAACTCGCTTTGTCAATCGACTAATACTGCCTGCCGTCTCAGTGACTGACTTATTTCATTTTTTTCATTCCCTTTCCGCTCCTGCCTCCAAATATCCACCCAATAACCTCAACACCACGCAAAAAGATATCACACACATTATGGCCAGAAATAGCAAAAAAAGAATCTGGAGGGCCGTTGGGATTGCTCCCGCCAGGGCTTGAACCTGAGACCTTCGCATTACCGAACACTCGGATTGAAGTATTAGTACGACGCTCTAACCAACTGAGCTACGGAAGCCGTCCAGATGTGACTATTGAAGATCGGGGTCAAACTAGATATCTTGAGCCAACTCAGCATAGGCGGAAGGAGAAGAGGTGAAATCACGACTACTTTTCACAAGAACATCCTCAACTTAGGATGAGTGACAAATATTGAGGTAAATTCTGAGGAGTTTAGATCAGGCTTCCTTAAACTTACGTACATCTCCGAATCACCAAACAATTGTGGGAGAGGCATATGGTTGATTAATATATCCATCCATTACATGGTAAATTCATCCTCACCAAGACATGTCATTCTATGAATAAACAAATCTCAAGTGGCTTTCAAATTGTGATTGTGCCATTGTAAAACTAATCTATGAAGGTGCCTTTCCCATGCCAGTTCACATAACGGTCCATGATAGCATACCAGGTTTCCTGGCTGCCTGCAGAGTATGTACCCCTTGCCATGAAAAGAACCAAGAACCAAGTCTCCTGGGACCTGGGCCATGACCAGCAGAGAAAGACAGCGTGTGGTACCTTAACGAATGCAAGAAAGCAAATGTCGAATTTGCCGAAACATTGTCCCCGTAGGAACGCCGGCCGTAAATCACATCAGGGGCTGGCCGAATGCCTCACAGAGGCCGCCAGTCCAGATTTTGTTCCCCGGTGATGGTTTCTCATCCTCATTGATATAAAGATTCTTCATCAAACCCCCCTAAATAACCCATTCGGCCATCTAGGCTGAGACAAGATTATCCCCGGGCGATCCCCCCAATGTCGTGACGAAGAAGAAGAAAAGTCTGAAGGAGAGACTGTGAAGTGAATTATAAAACTTCTGTAATAGTAAGTTCGCGGAAATAGGTAAGGAAAACGTGTTTCATCCACCCCATGCAGATGGTAACAGGACTCCCAGCGTGATCAGAAAAGACTAAACGACAACCATCAAAATGCAGTCCGCCAGTCCAAGCAGTCGTGTGAACAGAAAGAAAAAGTCCGGGCGCGTAAATCGTGACAGTGATAAGGGTTCCGGCCGAAGCGTCACCTTCTAAGCAGCGGGGTTGCTCTTGGTGAGCACCAGTCTAGGTGCCTTACGCTGGCTATCAGCTGAGTCTTGTGCCTTGGCGGCTCGCAGAGCGCCGTTCTTGAACACATTAGCAAAAGAGCTGTTCTCGCTCTCCGTGTTTGAGGCAACGCTGTCCACACTGTCCACGCTCTCGCGAGCCTTCTGTCGCGAGCTGGGACGATCAGAGCCAATAGCTCCCCAGCTACCACTAGCAGAAGTACGCGAGCTAGGGCACTCCATGTCACCAGCTAGGCTGCCGGAACCACTGCGACCGGAATCAGACTCATTATCAGTGATAGGTGTCGAAGACTCCTCGGCAGTCTCAGAAACGGGACTCATGCTCCCGCAAGAACTACCAGTTCCTTTGCGGCGCTCAAGGCCAGCACGGACAAGGTTGTGCACAGCGGAACGACGAGTGCGAGCAGAGAAGTTCTTGCTCCCCTCGTGCTTAGCAGTAGGCTTTGCCTTGAGCTCGTCCAGGGAAGGAGGTCCACGTGGCTGACGGATAGGATGCTCTCCAGCACGGGCCTGACCAGGTCCGTATCCACCAGTCAGGGGAGTGATTGGGAAATTGGAAGTCTTGGGTCCAGCAGACTTAGGAGCGTCAGAAGACAATGAAGCAGCTAGAACACTGTTGACGGGAGTCAGAGATGAGGCCTTCTTGTGTCCACGACGGAAGGCATTAGCAGAAGGTGGAGGAAGAGGGGCAACCTCAGTGGGGGACTCGTAGCGCTTGGGAGGCGAGTTGCTGCGGAACGAGAAAGGCTGAGACTCAACGGGAGGAGAAACTTGAACCGAGGGGGTGTTCTGCTGCTGGTGGAAGCCACCAAAGCCGGGGGTCGAGGGTTGCTCGTTGTAGGGCGAGGTAACCTGAACAGCAGGCTGAGGATCTCCAACAAAATACTGGCCAGTCATAGGGTTGTAGTAAATCTGCTGTTGTTGCTGCTGTTGAACTTGCTGCTGAGCCTGTTGCTGGGCTTGCTGCTGTTGGTTGAAGGCAGCCTGGACGTTAAGTTGCAGGTTCTGGAGATGCTGCTGCTGCTCGTACAGAGCAATCTGGTGTTGTGCGAACTGGGAGTTGTTAAGGTTCAGCTGCTGAAATTGCTGAGCAGCTGCCTGGACATTCCTAAGCTGCTGCTGAAGCCGCTGCTGCTGCTGAGCCAGATACATGTTGGTAGCAAGAAGCTGGGCATACAGGCCAGGATCGTCATGGTTCTGCTCATCCATAGCAAGCTCAGGGGGCGCCAGAACCTGTTCAACAGTGTATTGCTGGCCTACCGTTGAGTTGTAGTTGTTCTGAGTACCGTATTGGGAGTAGGCCGTCTTGGGGGCGTTGTAGGCGTTGTCCTGGCCCATGCCATAGGCATTTCCAGCCATGGAGTTCCGGCCATACTGCTGCGTGGGGCCGGCGGTCGTGGAAGATTGAGGGCCGAAGGAAGCAGCAGTAGCGGACTTGGGAGCCGTTCTAAGGCCAGCAAGGAGGTGTGAGCGACTGGTGCGAGGAGTGGGAGCACCAGGATCCTGGTCTTTTGTCTGGTTGATGAGGTCAACCGAGAGGGGCTTGGGGTTTTGGCCGCCGCGACGGGCAGCAAGACCTCCAGTGGACATGGAGAGGCCGTTAGCGAAACCGTTGGAAGACATTTTGAGCCTGACCGCCTGCGTCCTTGGCTCAAAGCGGGATTCGTAGATCTAAAGATTCGAGAGATAAGAAAATAGACAGAGATTGTGGTTCGACTAGTTCTTGCGTTGAAGTAGCCGGTCGGATTAGAAAGTAGCGTTTGTATAAATCAAGGCGAACAAAATTAAGCGATGTGGGTATATCGATAAAATCGACGAATGTTCGAGTCCGATGAATTGTCGATGCAGAACGTATGCCGAGGAAGCGTCACAAGGAGCCAACAGAGGCAAGTCCAAGAAGTCGGGTGATCGAATAGAACAAAGTCGAGAGAGAGTCAAAGATTAAATCCAGAGTAGTCGATGGAGTAAACAAGTAAAATTGATGGATGAAAGGGCGATGCGAATGAGTGATCGGTGTGAGTGATCGGTGAAAGGATATCAAAATGGCGAGCGGTAGATCTTCAGCGAAGAGCCGTTGAAAAGGATCGAGGGAAGCAAGCTTCAACGAGGTTGAGTACTTGCTCAGACCGAAATCAGGTGACAAAATGGCCTGAAATGTGGTCCGGTTTGAAGGGTATTCACGCTCAAGCGGCGAGCCGGGTGATTAACACACGACCTAAAACGCGAGCACCAGCTGGTTGTCTTTCCAAGACAGTTTCAGCAGACAACGTCCTTCAAACGATGCCTATCCAGATGTGAATAGTCCAGGTATATTACCTCTTGTCGAACCTCCTCTTGTGGAATTGTGATAAAAACTTTTTGATGATTTCGATTATTCTGTGAGTGGAGATTCTGTTCGCAGTCTGATTTCGATGACGGTGTGTCGAGATTAAGCTGTGGTGGTGACGATGATCTATCCGAATACCGAAGGCGGAATAGGCGATAAGGCAAAGAATCGACGAAAGAATAATACAGAGATTAAAATGGGAGTTTTCAGGTATCAATCACCAGTAAATGGATGCGCCTTCCAGAGCCTCAGGGTTTGGTCTTGTTCCTACAAATTTCCGTTGCGTTCCGTCTTGTCGTTGTGGTTTTGCCTTTTTCTCTTTGTGATGTGCAAAGCGGGCAAACGGACGGACTGATGGGCGAGAGCGCGAGCGAATGCGTGCGGGCAAATTGAGTGGGAATGGAGTTGACTTTGTCTCGCAAACGCGGAAGCGTAAAGCTTGCTTTGGGGAATTGCGATGCAGCCGAAGCGACGCAGGAAAGAGGGAGGAGGGAAAGAGGAGAGAGATGGAAATGAAGGAAGGGGCGCAAAATAGTAGGCGAAGGGGAGAGGTAGGAAGAAGGAAAAAGAAAGTAAGTAGTGGAGTTTAAGTCTAATACGGATACTAGAGGAGAGGAAGGAAGGAAGGAGTGGAGATGGAGAGGATGAGCGAGAAGACGAGAAGGCGCGAGTGCCAAATGGAGAACGAGCAAGAGTGGGAAGTGTGGAGACCACAGAAGCCCTTTGCTTGGCGGACGGGTGTGCTTGGGCGTGCTGTGCTGGGGAGGAAGGAAGGAACGGAGGCAATACTGTATGTTTACTGTGCGATGGCCAGATGAAGCCTGCCACGATACAGTGGATCTCTAGGATCCTACTGTACTCCCCAAGAGGGCAGGCGAACCTTCCCACCGCCTTGAACGATGTTCGTTTCAAAGACTAGGAGTGGACAGAAAGCATACAGAGCATCACACGCAGATTAGAGGCTATCTTGGCCAGTGAGAATACGTGCCACCCCCTTGGGCCAATTTTGTATATTCCCTATTCCATCATCTCTAATCCTCCATCTTCAGAGTCGACACGACGGTAGAAACGCCCGGCAGCAGTTCAAAAGATGCTGTTGGATGGATGGAATGGAAGCTACGGGGCTAAGGCACGTTCACTTAGCGGCCAAGGCGCTACTGAGAGCCCAGTTGCTCACTAACAAACCAGGCAAGGGGGCCATGGCCTGTATCGACAGTGCCTGAACACAGTACGAGATCGATCACCTCATTTATGCCTGGGGGACATGGCTGAGTTTAATCCACGTATTTGGTTTCGGGCACTGACTCACAAAAAAAGATATATTGATGACGAGGTTGACCCCATCAAAACATTCGCTTGACCGCAGCACGGGGGAGAATTTAGGGTACGTATGCACACAAAAGCAAGATTTTTTATTAGAATACGAATAGCTAAACGGAGCAGGTCATTTGAAATGCCAAATAGGAAAGCTTCCACAGCAGGCAAAATCTCCCACCTTCCGGTGGTGGCTAATCGTGGCTCGAAATAACACCTGAAGATGCTAACTTGGTCGCGCAGTAGTCTCTGACGAGCTAGCGCGTGACAATCCAGTCAGGACCTTAGAAGGACCTCCTGCTGATGGGTATGGACTGGACAGCTCATCCACAAAGACGCCCCCTGGAGCTTACATGCGAGTGACAAGGGATCCTCGAAGGCTCATCATCTCCAATTAGAGGAGGCTGCGGGCGCCGCGACCGACATGAGGCAGCCTCCAAGGGGTAGACGACAGGGGGCACAGTCTCATGGCGGCGTTTTGGCGTCTGATGCCGCCAATCATACGGGGCCCTTCAGGGGATTGAAGCATCGGATGTGATGAGAGAATGGATCCTTGCCGCTTTTTGTAACGGCCTGATCGGTATCCATCCATTCTTTTCGAGAGCCAGTCTCTTTGAAGCTGTGCCTCTTTGTTGGTTTGATTGTTGCTATATCTGGCTGGCAAGATCAAAGAGATCACGACACGTTGATGAGGGATTCGTGAATTGTCATGGTAGCATACCGACACGCACGCACGCAAAAAGGTCTGAGCGTCGCTTCTTTACTCCGTAAACGAAACATAATGGGAAGCGAGACATCGGAGATGACAGCAGCCACAGGTTGATTTATTCAGCGCCTTTGAGGAATGAATGAACCGAGTCCCGAGGAACATAATCGTCAAAGAGCCAAGAACGAGTGCCAGACTGATTGCCAGTCGCAATTAAGAATCCCGGGGAGCGACAGGGAAATACCTGGCGCGTTGGGAATCTCTTTACTGTCAGTGTCAAAATCAATGTCAAATTGAAACCCTGTCACGGATCGCCCGCAGTGGGCTTCGTCGATGCAAAGCATGTCTATGTACTTGCTTTTGTCGTCATGACCGGACTCATACAACAGGGCGGCTGTTGTTTATTATCGTCGCTTTGCTTATAGCAGGGTCTTCCTATTATTCTTTGACGCCTGGCCTGCCTCAGCTTGCTCAGAGTCCGTATCTCGCAGACAGTCGCTCCGCCGGAGTGACCGTTAGCTCTGCCTTAGCACCGACAGCTGTTGCTCAATTTATCCACACGACGCCCACAGCACAGCTCAGGGCCTGCGGCCACCCATACCTGAATCTTGGGGAACGGACCATCCCGTCTTGCTTGAAAAAGCATAAACATGAGTATCAGTGTTGTAGCACACCTGTTCTCCTTGTTTGGGCTATCAGTTCGGCAGGTTTATGCCCATCGCGGTCAGCATCGCCCGAGGCCCCTTGTCGGCGTCCAACTCGATTCGTATTTTCCCCACGTCTCGAGATGTTTCATCACCCCAGAACTCCTTGTCCATTTCCCATTTCGATCCATCGTCCTGCCCTACCTTACTTACCCTGTCCGCTTTGGGGGCTAAGTTCGATGCTAGGCCCAGCACTAAGAAGACCCTGGCTCAACGGTGACGCGCTGCCCATTTCTCAGACGAACTGAGGTGATGGATTTTTCTTTGTATTTGCTACTGAATTAGTATCTGCATCTTCAACGGATGCAAGTGTTTGTTGTTGCTATGATTAGCTCAGTGGCTTTTCCCATTGTTTCTTCATGCTGGTCGAGCTGCAGCTTGAGAGACATGGCGCAAGTTTTGGAATGAGCATTGATGCGCCATGGACTGGACCCTTGTCTTGAGCCATTGAGAAACGAAACACTACGGCAGATAAGCCACCGAATAAGTCGATGGGACCGGCCAGGGTACTGCCTGCAGCCTGTCCAAACGCAGGTACATGCAACCGTACGCACACGCGCAAACACACACCATGAAAGTTTGTATGTTTGTGTCAGTGTAGGTTAACTTGAACCCTAATGTGATACGTGGTCGTGTTCATCTCATTCTTGTGCGAGGGCTTTGATGATAGGAGATGCGATCACGAAGACAATGTAACCCAGGAATGAACTAGGTTATTTACCCGTTCCATGTCTTGAGCCTAGCTGAGGCTTACTAGAGGCATAGACATGTCTTGATCTCCCTTACTCTACACGGGGAGATACCGAAACTCATCCGTCATTCTTGACTGGCGCCGATATAGGAATGTGTGTGTTAGTTCTGTGCTGTTTCGGTAGTATAAGCTGCTGGTCAAATAACGTTATGCAGTTTCGAGCTATAGGCCGCTGTCGGCTCATGTATCTAGTATGAATTTTGGCGCCTGAATACTGGCTTCAATTATAATGTTTTCGTCTCCCAGCCCACATCACGAACCATTCATTCATATGCATCCCTCATCCTCGCGCTTACGTGAGACGTGCCTCCTCATACAGTACAGCTTTAACAAGTATACAGTCGGTATTTCTTGCAGATCGCGTCTAACAACCAATATCATAGCCTCCCAACCGCCCTTTACGCGCTTGCCAACGGCTCAGCACCAATAGATCAGCACCAAGAGACGCAAGACGCACAACATCACAATGTGCAACCACATGCAGACATGCAGCCATCATGCACGGAGTATTGCTCACGGCGCTTACCCAAGGGGCTTCTGCACTGTTTACATACGGTTTTTAGTATTTCAGCGTCAAGTCGAAGGTCTAGAGCTTTTGCTTGTTGTGATTTGCTTATCTGAGACCTTGCAGCCGCCGTCGCGGTTAAATCCGAGTCGTTGAATCGATAGCGTGGAAGCTATCGAATGAACCCAATTGTTTTCGTAGTTGGAGGAGAATCTCTAATTACAAGGGTTAATTATACTTTGGCCGTTGTGGTGGTGAAATTACTCCGTCGTCGCCTCTGATCTCTGCCAGGGTCAGTTGCCACATCACAACACACACAAGTCAATCAGCCTACCCTGCATCAGAGGAGCTCTGAGTCTGAGATGTGTCACGACTCCAACACAAACTCTTATCGAAAGACCTATAGAGTTCAAATTACCAATCCTCGTTCGACTATGTGACATTAGCTGCCTCGCATTGCTCGTACGCCAGCGACTTGCAGTAGTCATGTCGCAAGTACGCCAGACATATACAAGTTACACGTCCCTAGTAAACTCTATATAAATTGACGCGGAGCCTCACTCGGTAGATTGGATGGACACGTTGTCACCAGTCAAAATCTCGTCAGCTGGTACTTCAATCAAACGAAGCGGATACCGGCAGTTCGGTAGAGTTTAGACCAGATCGTCGGGAATGCCTTCAGATTTGAATGAGGTGAGTTTCGACTGGGCTTACCGAGGCTGGGTTCGTAGAAGGCTGAGGGGATACCGAGACTACTTGCAGAAGACATATGAAATGCATCGTGTTATACAATGCTGAGTCCCGAGAAGGTCATGGCTGTATTCTCTGTTGTCGTGAAGTTATACTCGGCTAGATGTGTGTGGATGGAGTGTTGATGAGCTTCGACTATCGCCTCACCCATACGATGCGAGTCAAGATCTTGAAATAGAGTCGACCGGTGGTCTGGCTGACACCGCTATCACTGACTGGACAAAGGATCAAAAGCCGTGATTGTCCTTTTTAGATCGTGATAGATTCTGCACGTGACCCTGAGATGTGCAAACCCAACGACCTCATATATGATGCTGGAAGTTGAACAAAAAAACATTGTAATCTGTAGCTCATACGAAACCAAAACGGGCAGGAAAAGAGCGCGCAAGTGTAAGAACGGGCTATAATTATGTTGGAATCGAGTCCTGGGTGAAGAAGAACACAGCTGACGTTGGCCATTGAGATCACCAAGACTAAGCATGTACCCTATATCTACTGTGAGGCCTCAACTGTCCGCTCTGCGAAGCGGAATCAGTACAATATGGTCTCCAACCGCCGTCAAGTCCACGGAAGTTGGTTCAGTATTCTGCAAAATATGTTCCGGAGCGTTGTTGATTTGGGCTTCGGCCATTCCAATGACCTCCAACAGCGTTTCTTGAGGAAGTCCACAGAGAGTTTCAGAATATACCAACAACACCAATCGACATAACAATAGATTACTGTTCGAACGGATAACTTGAGGAAAACTGTAAAAGGAAATGTCGAGACGGGGTTTGCCATTTGTGAATCTGAGAACATCAGCGCTGCGAGAAGACTTCAAAGACAGGAATCCTAGTGACTACGTTCCGAATTCGTGAGGAAGGACATATAGACATCAGCGAGATATTCATTTGGTGAATGATCTGTTTAAATAAGTGGCAAACTACAAAGGCCAACATACTCATGCTTGACTACCCACGATCTTCGCTATTGTGTTGCGTTGCTGAATTTGACGAGACAGGTCCAACTCATTCGTATTATTCGGGTCAGAATATCTCTTGGAGAGAGGTGATAAAGACGAGAGAACAAAGTAGCATAGAGGCTACGTGTACCATCCAGCACAATTTCAAAGTGGCATAATAGACGGAGAAGGATCTTGTTATCCTAGAGTGTTATCACAGTATGAGAACCACGTGATGGCTAAGGTGCTCTTGGACATATAGTTTGTATCGGTACATACAGTACTTACTAGAATGTAATGACCTTGTCTAGTCACCTCATACTGGTTCGCTTGCTCTTAGATAGCTGACCCCCAGTTCAGCCCTAGGCCGCCAAGCATGACTAGAACCTTGGCAGGATCGACCTTGACCATTTCAAGTTCCATCTTGAACTGGACGATGAACAAGTAACCCTCCCTCACCTAGCATCACACTCTTCAGCAATGACTCGATGGGAACTGCACTAGGAACAAGATGACGAGCCTCCAATTCGGTGTTCCTGCTCATCACCACGTGGCTTGCTATCAAGGTACTAATCAAATCACATCATAAACTCCGTGTCAACCCGGACCGAAAGTTGGTCGTCGGAGAGGAAGTGTATCCTGTAGAACCTCAAAGAGATGCACTACAACGAACACTAAACAGATACACAAGCTGCAATGCGTCTGAACCAACAAGGTCCTCCCACAAGAACAGGGAAAGGAACACAAAGCGGCCATGTGTAATGCATACAAGCTGCAAGCTGTCAGTGACACCACAACCATGCTCGACCTCTCACGACGTTCCCCAATGACACTTGCCCCCTCGAATCTGCAAACACCTGGAGCATACGCGCTAGAAGCATCCAAAAGGGGCATCCCCTTTCGACCATCCCGGCCGTCCACTTACAAAGCCAGGCCGAATCTGCGACCATATCAAAAGAGTGTTTCAATATACCAGGTCCTGTAGCATATGCAGATGCACGAAACACGTCATGCGAGCATGGTACAAAAGTCCCACAGCCGGGCTTTGCTATGAATCTTTCTATCCCAGACCAAGCGTATCTCTCCCCACAAAAGCCATCAGCAAGGGGCTAGTTGTTTCTGACAGATGTTTCTGACAGAACCAACTCCGCAGACTAGGACTTCGGTTCAGTTTGGTCGTATCCCGCACCTAGTTCTCACTCCATGTGACAACTCAATCTCTCAATATCAGCCCTACAAGCCCCCTCCCCTCTTCTCACGAGCACATGTCCTCTTTGCCCGTGATCACCCGCTCACCGCACACGGCCTTGGAGGTAATTTCCTCTCATCTGACGTGAGATCTCTAACTTCTTCCCAGCCGCCTTTATAGTATCCTATCCTGAGCAGAAAGAAGCCACCCCTATTCCTTCAAGAGCTTACCGTGCCGGAGTATCATAGGCCAAGAGAACTCAGCACACATCGCCGATCACGGACGCAAGGCAAGCTTAGGGCGGCCGGGCGGGTAAATCACCTGAATTCGGTGAAAGGTGTATAAGTCGTTGGTTTGATCTTCGGTTTTGATCTTCGGTCCTAGACCTGCATAGGCTGCATGACGCGCGAGTGTTCCCCTCCCGCACGAGGCTTTGCAACGGCTCTTAGTCTTTGGTGATCTTCTAGGTTGTTTCTGCATTTGGTGATCCATTCGGGCGTCGGGTATCTTGTCTGGGATACGTCCGAGGCTTAGTCCTACGATAAGCACTTGCAAAGTATGGACTCTGGCAGACTCCTCTGTAAGGCTGACGAGAGCTTCATGGTATAGATCCCGTGATATGCCCTCGAGGCTGCTTACTTTTACGAGGACTTGAAGACGTGTTCGAATGGCGACCCGAGCAGTTGGAGTCAAGTCTCCGTCAATTATGGGGCTTTGTCTTTGGGTATAAGATGAATGCGGGGCTTTGCGTGAGTAGATGATGAGAATGATTCAGTCATCAAGCTACGATGCCTATCTCTGGTAGAGAAATCAATGATAAGATAATGTTGTTAAAGGAAAACAGGTCATTGTATCATCATGAGTCAAGATCTAAACCTCGACATAAAAAACTTTATGAAATACATCTTCAGTTCCATGCGTCCTTAGCCTGATAGCCATCAAAGTAGGTGAGTACCTTAAGGGGTATATTATGCTGAGCAGTGCAAAACAGAGATTCAACCCAAATCCAAACCGAAAACAAGTGAGACAATGCATCGCTTCAAAACAGCGGCCTAGGCCGCGGGTCATTGAAGTCAGACATGAGAAAAGAAAAGTTTTGACCAGAAGCGCAGTTGTTGCACCACGTCCACCTCTAACACAAGTCGTAAACGGTCGTTACACATGGGCCCCGATACAGGACCAAAAGTGCCAGTCACGTTTGGTCGAAAAAGTCATCTGACAGTAGTGCACATGGTCGTTACGAGACTGTCAACTCGTCATCGCATCTCCTCAGGCCGGACTGTTGCTCCGTAGAAACCGCCCCCGTGGTTGCCACCGGAGGCCGCACATGTAAGGCAGACTCCACCGCCATAGACACGCGTATGTCTTGTCCACCCGGCGCCCTCGGAGTCGAGAACACCAATGATCTCGCCCTGGACGCCGATCTCCACGGTTCCTGCGTTGGGTGGGGCCGGTGGAAGCGACGGGCTTGCAGGTGGGTAGGAACTGGGCGAAAAAGTCAGATTGGCAGCATCCGACATCACCTGGGATGACTGAGACACGGGAACTCCGATAGGAAGAGTCTTGTTGTAAGAGCGCCGACGGGTGACCGATGTTGAGGGTGAGTTGTCAGGCAGAACAGCGTTGGCTGTCGACGACATGTAATCAGGGTTAGGCTGACGAATAAAACTATTCTCGCCTGGTCGTGGGCGGTCATCAAAAGTAAAGACGACAGTGCTCAGCTCAGGCGGCGTCAGAGGTGGTGCAGGAGGTGGTCGTGACATGACATGTCTGGACATGAGATTGCCTGGACTCTGCCAGTTGGTGTTGATGACCAGTTTCTTGTCCGTTTGCTTGGTGTGCAACATATCCTCCTGGTTAGCAGGCGGCGTCACAGTCTTCTCATTCATAGCCCAAAAGGGTTGCGACTGAAACCGTCGAGTATGCGACAACGATGAGATAGGTAGGGTTTGCTGATCCAAGCCGCGCATCTGTCGCAACCATAGGTAGAGTCGCAAAACGCAAAAGCGTGCGATGACAGCAACAGCAAAGATTGCGAGGCCAGCTTGAAGAGTCTGAAAGGAGGAAGACGACTTGTTCAAGTAGTTACTGTGAGTTGACGTTGAGGTGGTGGTGTCAGGTGTAAGTTGTGTTACATCTCGATTAGTTACGGGCATGGTGCGTCGTTTATGTCAGTGATTGATTGATATATTCGCGGAAACTTAACTTTGGCGCCGTCGGTCACTTGGCGGGGCCAAAGGTCACTCTACTTTCTGCGGTCAGACGGTGACTTTCTGGGGGTATGCTTGCCCGTTGCGTTGACAATCCTCGTCTGGGTTGGTTGGGCGAAGTCGACTCTGTAGACAAGGAGGCTGGGCTGGGTCGAATAGACAGGGTTGTTGGTGGTCTTGAATCCAGTCGATCCAAGGCTATGCTTCAAACACCCGCGGTCAAGGGCGCTTGGTCAGATAGAGAAAACGAGTTCTGTTTGGAGAAAAGCGGCGCCTGAGTAAGCCTTGTGTGTCTCCAGACTTTGGTAGTGGCTTGTATAGATAAATTATCTGGTTGATGACTCGATCACGAAGTAACTTCCGTCGCAAATCTCAACACTCAGTAAATGCTGGAGCCAATTATGTCGACTTATACTAGGAGATCGCCGTCGGATTATTTCCCAGCAATACGAATATGGTAGATGGCCTCTTGGTCGTCTTTCGATCACCAAAGTGATACTGGAGTTGTGATTGAATGGGCAGGGCGTGGTGTGAAGCCTGCTATATGAGATACATATAAGAGAAGTCAAAGGATCAAAGTGCAAAAGCAATACCGATTATTTGTGTAAGGCTACGCAGTTGGGGGTACTGAGTCTTATATGATAGCTGTTCATGAACTGATGGAAACTCCGAGTAAGGTCAACGCAGCGAGCCAAGCCAAGAGCATTACTTGATGAACTTCGGGCCCAATATCGAAGGATAGTACGACACCCCTCTCGGGCCATACCCTGCTCTTCAAGGGTCTGGGCTAGGAACATGGAGAAAATGAACATGGATGCTCTTTGCAAAGGAGCGGAAAGAAATGCTTCAGACAGTCTCTTTCAAAAGGGCTACTAATCGAGACTAGCTGTGGCTTCGGTCCTGGGACGTGGGTACAACGTTTGACTTGTAGGGGTGGCTTTGACAAGTAGAGTATTGATTCCTGGAGGTGTTGGGAGGATTTGAACATGACCGAGTAAGTGTGGTTCTGGTTAAGGTTGCCCGAGTTCTAAGAAGCTGCCACTGAAGACTTCGACAAGAGCTGCCGGTGGGACGAGCCTTTGGTCGATCGCTCCTTGCGACATTTTTGGCATGATCTCATGTGTAATTCAGAAAGGACCGGGGTTTTCATGATGAAACATTAATCGGGGGCAGGGAATGAGATCCTAGAAGCAAGCGTGAGATTGCAATGTCATCGCAAGCTGAGCCGGGCTGGATCGTGTCAATCAAAGTTGATCAAGGAAACTCGATGAACCGCGTGCTCCAAAAAGTCTCCAACCATTAACAGCTGGGCATGAGGTCGTCGGATAGTCAGAGCAAATTGGTCGATGGGTCGTACTGGACCCCGAGGGCGTATTGTAAGAGTCGTTTCCTGCAGTCTGCATCCCTGTTTTCAGCCCGAGGTTTCCAACGAAGGCGTCAGAGGCACAAAAGTCGCTTGGCCAAGCCGGGCGTCCCTGGGCCATGATGCTCCACGATCGCACTGCAATCTGCTTCGAGCCCCCAGGGCCCAAGCCCTGCAGATTAGTTTACTGACCAAACCCAAATCTGACCAGTTTGGCGAGGGAGTGACGCCAGAAGATGGGCTAAATTGAGCATTTCAGCTGAGGTGAGCCCTACAATATTGAGATCCCCCCCTGCAATGGTCGGATGACTACGGATAGGGGGGGGTCAATGGTCGGTTGACATGTAGTCTCGAGCCCTACTTGTAGCGACGCCATGGGCTAGAGACAGACCCTTGCGGCGAGCTTGTTCCAGGCCAGGGGTGTGTGTCTAAGCGGGGCAAGACAAGGTTACGTTAGTGGCCATCTATCGAACCGTTTTCGAACGATCTAAGGCGGCAGCAATTGGCTTGGTCCGACACATATTGGCGCAGGAGATCAACGAGCGTGTCCACATCGCGATAGAGCTTCTCAAGAAGCTTTGCGAATCTGGATCGTCAGGCTGAGCGGTGTAATACATTTTTTCAATACTGTTGTAATGGCGCCGACTATGTCCCTGCATGAGGCGCTTCCAATGCAACCTTGAACAAACGATATCCGGAGGGTAGCAGTAACGGTCGCAGTCATAAAAGGTTATTATGAATTCTTTTGCTTCTTGGGCACTTTCCGGGTCCACTGTCGGTGTAGGGCGCCTGACGAACTGAACTGTCTCTTCCCGATGAGAGACAAGCAAGCCCGCCTCCGCATACTGTGATCGATACTCCAGCAGCCAAGCCCAGTGGAAGTTATCATGGAGCATCAATGGCGGGGCTCTTGTCATTATTCGACTGCCTATGCATTTGGTAAAAAAGGTGTAAGTGATATTGAATGTGGAGCTAACCACGATAGTTGTCATGAACTTTTGTTGGACTGGAAGAGTCTATGCAACTCGAATTCCTTTTGACTAGTGAAGCGCCTCATCATGGGCTTCTGCGTCATTTTGGGGGTTGCTTTGCAGGCTGAAAGGGTCTCGTGTTGGTTGTGGAATCTGTTAGTTTGATAGGTTTCTTGGTTCGAGCACGCCTGTGCTGAATGGTGATGATTAATGAGCATTTCTCCCCGATTTGATGCGTCAAAAGACGTGTCGCGTGGCTGTATACCACCCATGCCACGCGGAGATCGATGCCTGCCGCTCTAAAAGACACGGGACGACGCGTCGCATCCATCGATGGAGATCCCCGTCCTCCCGATATCGTTGCCCTTGGGCTGGGCTGTGGTGGCAGTGGATGCTCTGGTCTTGGGGATCGTCCAATGCAGTCTCGATTGTGATTGTGACACTGAAAAGAACCGACTCAGCTGAAACGACGGAATTACGACGCGTGATTGGATACAAGAATGGAAGGAACGGGGCCGCCTTCCCTTTTTTTTTTGTAAGGGGCGCCTGAACTTGACGTTCACACCCAACCACGGAAGGAAAGCGACGGTCACGTCCAACATCCCATCCCACATCCATTGTACAAGCAAGTTAAAGGTTGCCGCTTCGATCTTGCTTTATCCAAAAACTCAACCAAGGACGTGATTCAGTTCGTCAATGTATTGCATGATGCATGATGCATCCGCTCTGTACTATCATGACAAGGATTCGCAATTATGATATCGCCGCGCATTATTGCCTGCCAAGCGTCACATTGCATTACAAGCGACGGTTGGCCGTGTCTATCTGCGAATACCCTCTCTCAACTTGGCTAGGTTCTAACGTTCACTCGAACCAGTTCGAACCATGTTTGATTACCTAATTCCGATACCGAACTGGCCATCGCGTGCTACCTAGTTCATGATATCTAACAAGCCACACAGACGCATGGTTTAAGTTGACCGTCAATATAAGATTGTCTACCACAATTCATCAGTCTCGGCCAAGCCAATGTCTGTCTCTCTTTTCCCCTTCTGGCGCTTTAGACCTTCTCCAGCGTTTCGGTAGCCGATCACAGACACAGGACCGGCGACGGCGGTAACCTTGCCCAGCTGGACTCATTGTCAATACGACGGGGTCCATGGCAGTGAACTGTCAGTTGCCATCAAATAATTCCGCGGGTAAATCGCCAACAATAAAATTTATTATTCATGTTCTCTTTACTCCGTACCCTCCGCAGAAACTCGGATTCTTCAGCTTCCTGCCGAGTCAGTCGTGACTACGACATGAACCCACCCCAGGGTAAACCGATACCCTACTGCCTTCTAGAAGCCACATTGGCAAGAGATGCGGCTGCGCCGCATGCAACGCAATCTCTTTTGCTACCAAAGCTCAGGCCGGATAGAAAAAAAGGTTCACCTTGAGGCCAGTGAAATAGAATTCGTTTCCTGCATCATCGTGCTTGCTTGGCCATGGTGCACATCAAGCAACGACCTTCAGACACGCATCGGTAGGGTTTCCATTAGGCTGTCTGGGGTGGTGGCCGAGATTTCTAACGTTCTTATACGATGATTATCGCCTACGATTGATGATGACAAGACAAGGATGTAACGCGAGCCCCATGCTTTCTCTCCATGTGGGTGGTTGTCTTGCGCTCTTGCAGTATGGTTGTGGCTGTCTTACTGGCTGCGGATGCAACATACGCCGCATCTCAACACAACGTCAATTTTCGCAAAGTGTAACTGCTAGTCTTCCTCTCATACAACCCTGGTCTCGGCAGGTACTTCTAGCAGAAATATCGGCCGCTCTGCAACTTAATCAGGCGGAATCCTTTCCTCCGTGGATCCACGCCGACATTCTGACATGGGGATGCAAACTCTGCCATTTTGTCCTGGCCAGCTCTGGGATTAACAAGAACTCCTAACCACTCTTGGTCAGTGTTCAAAAATAGCACCCTGTTCAGCCTTGCGAGCCAGTCCCCACCACCTTGGTCAAAATCCTTGTCAATGACACATTCAAGTCCATTCAATCCTCGCCAACCCTGCAAAACAAACAACTACTGGCGGAGAACCTCCTACGGATACGGAAAGCTCCTTCAAATCATATCGAGAGTATCACAGATATATACCTTGTCTAGGACTTTTCTCTCTCTTTTCTTTCGAACCAATGCTTTATGCGTACAGGGTATAATACCTGTCTTAATCCACTTCTTGGCCTCGAGTCATCCATCGTCATCGCTCGAATTGCCTTTTTGAGAGTTGGTAAATTACTGCCTTCAGCCTCGTGTTTCGGCGTGGGCCTTGCTGACAAGGAAATGACTTACACAAGTCTGACTGGCGCAGCACAACAAAAACACTCATGGAGAACAAGCTCGGCGCAATTCGGCAGCAACGGATAGCTCGGCCTCATTGATCGCGCAAATTACGCGACGACTCTTGCCACTCTCAGAAGTCAATTACTCGCGTTCGTGTCTAATTTCAGATACTCCAGGCGCGTCTATCCGTAGCAGCATCCCAACCATCGTCACAAGCGTTGGTTTGCGATGAACAATGACATTCGCTCCACCTGGGATGCCCAACCATGAACCAGCCATTACATCTCACCGCTTGGCCTAAGCGCGGATCTAATCAGCCTCTTGACATCCCGTACCACTAAAGTCCAGATATCAAGCTTCATCATTGACTCCGCAACGCCCGATCCTCATAGCCGTTATTATGTTTACTTCAGAAAAGCGCAAACTTGGCTGGATTTGAACTCACTTTGGTTATGTGTTGGTCTCACATGAATTGATGAACTCACATGATTTAGACTTATGCGGTCAGCTACACTAGCCGAATCTCTTGTCTAAGGCAAAGCAAATAAACCTCAAGATCCTTGTCCTGGAGAAAGAGACGTAAGTACAGCGACGACGACCGAGATCCGTTCTGGCGGAATATAAAACTCAGTAACGAAGGACTAGACATCAAACACCACAGCGTAATTGGTTTAGTGGTAAAATTCTCCGTTGCCATTCGAGCAACGTCGGGGAGCCCAGGGTTCGATTCCCTGATTACGCATTAAATCAGACACTCCCACCAGTGATCATATCTCTTGCTGATTGGCACGCAGTCTCTTTTTGCTGGTCTATGAGCAACTTGTTGTGCTCAAGAACTGAAGATACTGGTCTGTTGAAGAAACAGGTGATCTGACTGGCCCGAAATCTTTCTCATAACAGGTTGTTGTCCCCTTACACATCATTCAAACCATCCGATTCGAGGAAGTTTTGTACCGCAGGATATTTCTTTCAGGCTTGCGCATGCCTAAGCCTCTTTGAGAATATAACTCATGGATCACCGCACCTGGAAACCGATATCAGCCGCATTATTGGTGCTGGAGCTCCTCCTGTTCATGTACCATGGTCAAGTTGAGCAAATCGGTAAGTCACAGAGGCATGAGGCTGGCTGACAAGCCTCGGCGCTATCCTCTCAACTTGGAAGTTAGTGAGTGCCTCGGTCCCGATAACTTGGAATTCCCCTCTATCGAATGCCTTGGCGTCAAGCCGTCTCCGGCAGTGCATCTTAGTTTGATTGACTAACTCTGACCGTTGACCTGATGGTTGGTTCTCAAGTGTCAAAAGCTAGTTCTGAGTTCAAGAGCAAGTGTATTTCATAGGCAACTATCAACTCGCTTGCGCTCAGGTCTATCGTGCAAAATTGCATACACCCATCGCCCATTCCTTCGTAGAAAGTCTGCTTCTGCTAGATCCTCCCAAGACTAACGAGCAGAGGATTAACCAACCCTGTAACTATGCGTGCCCCTAACCAATAAGGATATATATAAGTACCTTCGGCAAAACAAAAGAGCAAGAGAATAGAGCAGCTAGATCCGCAACGGAGAGCCCAATGATGTTCACTAGATGCCGCGTGACAGCTCCATTGTTTCGGGCTCCATAACGCCGACCATACCATCCTCGTCCCGCTCTTCCTCCATCATCTCGATCAGGCTGTCGAGATTCGTGTCCAGGCTCTCGCCCTCCTTCGGATCGAGACACCTCTTGAGAAGTTTCCTATACTTTTCAATCTTCTCACCCGTGCCCACCATGCTCAGCGCCTCGACATAATCCGTCTCAGCTGTCCGTTGCTCAGCAAGCAATTTGCTCAGTTGGCGGGTGAGACTCAGCCTCTCTTCGTATGACTCTTCCTGCACGCCTCCATCGCCATTGATGCGGCTGAGCTCACTGTCCACTGACCGCTGAACATGTAAGCGGTTCTGGTGTGTGATGAGTGAAAGTACCTGATGCTTGGCTAGATTGGCTTCTTGGTTGTTTTTGGACGCCGCTTCTTCTGACTCGAGCTGCCCCTCGGCGTCTGTTATGTTTTGCCGGAGAACATTCAGATCTGCTTGGGTGTTGGCTAAGATTCGCTTCGCCTCTGCCTCTGCTACATCCTTCTCCCGCCATTCCTCTTCGTAGCTCTTGGCTAGATCCTGGAACTTCTCCATAATCAGGGGTGTGATCCGCGACTGGACAGTATTTGCTGCCGCAGACTGGAAAGCCACCGGGGGTTGCCGATTCGCCTTCTCGAGCAGCGCATCCTTGAAAGAAGCATGCCGTTGGGATTCAGGGGCAAAAGGAGACGACGATCGTTGAGGTCCACGTTCTTTCTTTGTCGCGTTCAAATCCATAATAAGATCCTCTGCCCTGACTCCATCGTTATTCGTAAGATCCGATGAAGCGTTGCGTCCTAATAGTGCTCTTATGCACTTCCTAGCGTTCCGCTGCGCTGCAAGGTGTAATGCTGTATTTCCGTCGTTATCTTGAACATCCAGCAATTTCTGAAATGCGCTTGGTTCTAGACCCTCCTGAAGTTTGTTGAGAATGTTGTCCAAGTAGTATCGTGAGCATGATGAGTTGAATACTCTGCCGTTCTTCATAACAGCCGCATGATGTATCACTGTACAGCCCATATTGTCACGAGCATCGAATGTTTCGAATAGCTCTTTCATCACGACGGGAAAGCTCTGCTTCTCGTAACAGTTCGTAAAGTTTACTGAGTGCATGAACGGTGTCTCGCCGCGTATGTTTCTGACGGTGGAGGATGCGTTAAATCGCTTGAGTTGTTTGACAACATCAACATCTCCCATTGCAGACGCCCAGTGAAGCGCCGTATGATCCTCCGCATCGATCGGCCAGTTAGGCTGAAAGTTGGCGGGTGGATCAGGCTTCACTGCTGGTTGGTCTGTCTTGCTGAGGAGGAAGTAGTCGAGAAGCTCGTCACCGTATAGCGCATGCTGTTGCTCGGTAAGGTCTTGCAAATTGCTATCGTCTCTTCTACGCTTCCGTCCTGTGCCTGGCACTTGAGGCATCTCGAAACGTTCGTCCTCGGCCATGTACGATGCTGATGCCACTGTGAGGTTATCTGGTGTATCTTCGTCACCCATTACCGTATCGGGATCATCGTGAATTACGGGCGCAAGAGCAGGAGCTGGAGGGGGATCTGATAACTGTCAGCTGGATCCTATCTGATAACACACTCGACATACTGTTCCATTTCGGTAGCAAGGGCTTAGACCTTGGTCCCTTGGGTTTACTCGCATGCCTAGGAGCAGGAGGTGGGCTCTCCGCACCGGCGACGTATTCAAAGATGGGTCGTAATCGATCGAATACACTGTGCCGCTCTGCTAATGCCTGTCCACTCTCGAGTGGTATCCAAGTACCTGTACAATGACGTTAGAGTTTAGATGGCGTGTCTGAGGAGCTGGCGAACCTTGATATTTTCCATAACCACCTTGGATTTTCTCGTGAACGTCTTTCTGCACATCTCGCTCGAGAATTCTGGTTCGAGCTGGCTTGTCGAACCCAGCAGCCTTCAGGATATGTGTTGCATTGATCCAGTTATCATGTCTCCTTCGCATCACATGTTCTTTGAGGTCACCACCAAACTGGAATTCGTATACAGGAATCTGAAGGAGAACTGATCAGTAAAGGCATTGGAATGATAGTACTAGTGGCAAATGGTAGTATCGGGAGCAAGCTCCATCAAAGACGTTTGCTGCTCACGACACCCCAGCTTCCAACGAAGCTGTTGAGGCGAATGCACCAAGAGAGTCACATGAAAGAGATCGCAGGCAGCAAAGACTTACACCACTATATACCGCGCTGTAGACACCAGGTCCAGAAGCAGCAGCAGCAGCAGCTGCTGCTGCAGCATTAGCATTGGCCTTGACCATGGGGGCGGCTAAGATGAAGCAATTCTGGGATCATGCGCGATGGTGATGGTACGAGGGCGGAGAGGATTAATTGGGAGGGTTAGCAGGGGAAGATTGAACTCGTAACAATCATCAGCGGCGAAGGAGAGGTCGAATTGAACGTTGCAAATGGGCTTTGCAGTATCGTCAAAAGCTCTTCCCAAGGTTCAAGTTGCCTAGGTAATATGAATTCACGTCAAAGACGCGGTCCACGGTTGAGAAGACGCGCTTTCACGCGAATCACTTAAAGTGCTGCTGCCTGAAGCGTTGGGATGGTCCCTCGGACTCACGTGACTCGAGCACTGCCACGGGGCGCCTCCTGAAGCTGGCAGATTGTTAGTGGGCGAAGGCATTGGCCTCGACGGGATTGATTGATTGGCAGGGGTACAACAAACAAATAGACCATACCAACCAACACTCGGAACTTTCTTGAAAGACACTTTATGGATACGACGAGCTGCAGACGCACTGAGGGATTCTTTGTTTGCTAGTTAGTCCGCGAAGCCTCGAGGCTATCACTCGCTGTGAGCTCGAAGGACGAACACCGGGGAGCTCAGAACAGCGACTCGTATGGTAACAACAAAGAAGCCGGCAACCATATATTATAGCGACGACATCCAATACTCACGGACAAACTCTAAAACCGACACAGCATGGCAGACTCCTTGCACAATGCGCCTATAGTCCTCGACAACGGATCTGGCACCATTCGAGCTGGTTTTGCAGGCGATGATCTACCAAAATGTTACTTTCCCTCGTGGGTTGGTCGACCGAAGCATCTGAGAGTTCTCGCGGGTGCCCTCGAGGGCGAGGTATTCATAGGACAAAAGGCCTCCACGGAATTGAGAGGGCTGCTCAAAATTCGGTATCCCCTCGAGCATGGTATTGTCACCGACTGGGATGACATGGAGCGGATTTGGGAGTATGTTTACGGAGAAGGATTGAAGACTCTCAGCGAGGAGGTTTGTTGCTCAAGTGCTTAGCTGTGCAATTGTGCTGACATCTTACAGCATCCCGTTTTATTGACGGAACCTCCCTTGAACCCGCGAAGCAATCGCGACACGGCGGCCCAGATCCTCTTCGAGACATTCAACGTCCCCGCACTCCACACATCTATCCAAGCCGTGTTATCACTATACGCCAGTGGCCGAACGACTGGTATTGTTCTCGATTCTGGTGACGGTGTTTCTCATGCTGTACCTGTTTACGAGGGTTTCGCCATGCCCAGCAGTATTCGCCGAATTGACGTGGCAGGCCGAGACGTGACCGAGTACATGCAGACGTTGCTACGGAAGAGTGGATATGTCTTTCACACGAGTGCCGAGAAGGAAGTTGTGAGGTTAATCAAGGAGAGCGTCTCTTATGTTGCTCATGATCCAAGGAAAGAGGAGAGGGATTGGGTCGGCGTGAAACCCAATGAGAGCAAGTTTGCCGAATACGTGCTTCCAGACGGCTTCAAGCTCAAGGTGAGACTCTTTGTTCTCTACTTAGTGTTTGGATATGCTGACATGTTGAAGATTGGGGCGGAGCGCTTCAGAGCTCCCGAGATTCTCTTTGACCCCGAGATTATCGGCCTCGAATACCCTGGTGTGCACCAGATTGTCGTTGATGCTATCAACCGAACAGATCTCGACCTACGAAAGTCTCTGTACAGCAACATTGTGCTCTCTGGTGGCAGCACATTGACAAAGGGCTTCGGTGACCGTCTTTTGACAGAGCTGCAAAAACTGGCAGTCAAGGATATGAGGATCAAGATCTTTGCGCCACCAGAGAGAAAGTACTCTACCTGGATCGGAGGCAGTATTCTTGCTGGGTTGAGTACGTTCCGAAAGGTCAGTGATGTTATCGTGTTTCCTTTCATTACTATGCTAACGTGTGACAGATGTGGGTGAGCATTGACGACTGGCACGAGAACCCTGACATTATCCATACCAAGTTCACGTAAGAATGGCGTATGAGTGTCACCCTTTGACTTCGCATCTTTGTGATGCAGCCATAACGACGAAACAATCAGACATGAACATGCATGCCTGAACTCATCGACACCGATTCTTTTTCGCCGTCTGGACCTTTATGATCGAGATGACCTTGACCCTTTGTGACCGCAAGCCCTCACAATCCGAACCAACCCCCTTTGACGCGCTGTTGTTGATAGAGCGATGCAGAAGCCTTGCATGGAAATGGAAGATATAGTGCTGTCTGGTGTGTAGAGACACCAGTGCAGTTGTAGACAACCTTTGCCAGATAGAGGAGGCCTAATGATACCCTGATGTGCTGAGATTGTGTTTAGTTTTGTGAAGCTGTCCTCTTGAACAAAGAGTCTCTGACTCTAAGCATCATGGTGTATGTAAGAGGACGCAGCAAAACTTGGGGCCTCTGGTCCACGTGATGAAAGATTTGGACAAGCTTAGTATATCACAACAAGCTTTAATATCAGTTTATTCTAGCGCCCTGGTGTTCATCAACAGTAGCAGTTTTCTGCTCCCTAGGGGCATACAAGTCACAAGCGTAAAGAGTGGAGAGGAGTTACGAGTAATAATGCTTTTATCATAGAACGGAGCTGCGCTCGGGAATATATAAGTCTTCACCAGAAACAAGCATCATACAGGCAAAGCAAGAGTAGAAGGGCAGTTTCATATCGCCCTTCTCAATTGTCAGTGCCAACCGTATATCCGGGGTATAATCGCCAACCCAATTGCTCTGAGGTCCCCATTATATTTTGGTCCAGATATCAAATCAATCCCATCAACGCCAGTCGCTAATTCATTTCTTTTCGTACAAACACCCTCAATCATTCCTTTTTCTGTTTTCTTCATGTTCTTGTTGTTCAGTCTCGGCTGAAAGTGCTGCTAACACGAGCCCAAAGCTTGGTCTTGGAGCTCATGGAGCTGCTGTCGCTAGCATCAGAGCCAGCATCGCTATCCTTGCGATGGAAGACATTGCCGGCGCCGCCAATGCCGACATGCCCAGCTGCCATTTGGTCACGGGCAGCAATGCGGTCGAACTGGTCGTCAAGAGACACGGAGGGCTGCTCGCTTGCGCGGTGTACGTTGCCAGCTCCGCCGATGCCGCTGAAGAAGCGGCGAGAGGGGGAAGCAGTGGTTGTGCTGGGGGTGACGACGATGCGGTTTGACGAGGATGACGTGGTGTCTTTTGAGGCACGAGAGATGTTGCCATAACCGCCGCGGCCGGAACGTACGAAGACGTTTGTGGTGGGGGAGGGCTCAGTGAGGATGTAGCCGGGCATTGTGATTTGTGATTTGTGATTTGTGATTTGTGATTTGTGATTTGTGATTTGTGATTTGTGGATTGTGGTTGTGGTTGTGGTTGTGGATGTGGGCGTGCAAGTGAGGTGGGTTGTAGGTTGTGATGATTCCTCAGTGTTGAGGATGAGAAGAGGATATAGTTGATCCAATGTCAGGTTGTAGATTGGATTGTCAAAAGAGTAACTAGAGCTTGAGAGAAGAGAGAGAGAGAGAGAGAGAGAGAGAGAGAGAGAGAGAGAGAGAGAGAGAGGTTGTCGTGATGGGAAGAGCCTGGGTAGTTATACCACGACTCAGACTTATTCAAGGGGGCCACAGCACAACACAACCTTACCTTGACCTACCTTCAGCCAACTTATAAGCCCAGCCAAACAAACCAGCAATTGCAGATGCTTTTTCGAGCTCACCAATCACCCCACAAATGGACCCATGTTTGGAATTTTCTCTTGTTCCTTTCTCTCTTATTCCTTTCTCTCTGGTTCCTTCGCTTCTCCCCGCATGTTAGATCGTCATGTTCAATACCGTACCCGCCACTCCCTTGATCCCATAGCCGCCAGCCTGACCAGACAGGAGACACCCTGACACCGTGATCACCAGTGACCAGTCTAGGAGCCTGGAGGTAAAAAGTCGGAGCTTTTTTCTCGTCTCCTGACATTCATGGTCAACTGCGCTTCGCAGTTGACGGCAAGCACTGTGCGTGTGATCCAGAGGCTGTCGAGCTGTTCCTTGCCCAGAGAAATGGCGCTGTCACGCGGTCCCCCCCAGATTTTCAACCAAATTGTGTTCCTGGATCGTCTACTCTGTAGAGTTAGTTTTTAGTATGTAAGAATTACCCCATAGAAATGCTCTACCCCCGAGCTATTGGTCTGTGCAGGGATGCGAGGATCCGCGACTAGGACGTCGTGAAGACGACGACGTGCTTTGAATATTGGATATGACAATCCAGACCCAGACCCAGATAATCCCTTGCAATTCTGCCTTGTGATGTCGTCGTCATGAGGGGCAGCGTGAGTCCAAGTGTAACAGAACAGGTTGTCAATGGGACTCTGTAATTGAATGGTGCTGCTGGTGGTGAGACCTTGAGACAGGTCGATCAGAGCGATCAACAGACTCCAAGCCATGCATCGTGAGTTTGGAGTCTATGTACGGAGTACAGAACAGGTGGCTGTAACAACTCTCCACTCCAGAAACACAAACATGACCTCAGTCCGATGATGTACAGACACCCAAGGAAACTCACCACATCTTCATTCAACATCTTTAGAGACAATAAGCTAGCAACGGCCACTCCCGCCCTAGATCTAGGCTGTGTCCCTCAGATCTTAACTCAACAATGGTCTTGCTCCTTTTCGAGATCCAATTCCCGTCTTTTACGACATGGAAACGTCGACATCCTATCGTCTTGCCAGCTTGTGCCACACGGTATGCTTGCTCTGACCGGGATCTCCAAGCTCCCCATGTCATCAGATCCGAGCCCTGCTTGGCCTACGTCTCTTCCCCAGATCTTGTTCCGAGACGGATATGCTCCATCTGGATAGACTATTCTGCAAGTAAGAATAGACATGGCAAGTACGGAGTAGGAGAGCGGCTCATCAACACCCAAGTTCCCGACTCCCGACTTTCCGAGTATTCCGAACATGTCGCTTATACTGTCCAATTTCCAAGTTTTTCCTGAAGTAGAGCGAGTGTCTTGGTTCGCTTCGTGCCATTCCATCTTTCAATATAAACATGGATGTGATCTTGATGTGGCATGTTGCTGTCGTTCCGAAGTGGCACTAGAGATCGTATAAGTAAGCACTTGGTCATGTGCCAGTTTGTCAGGGCCTCTGGAGATATTTTCGAGAAACAAAGTTTCACCCCACCTAGACCTCACCAACGCTTTCCAACGACAGTCCTCATTCTTTCAAGGCTTCTCCTCGGCATTATAAGACCTATTGAAAGACAGTTCGTCTCAGTCCCACAACGGCACGACCCCATTACCAATCATACCAAGCCTGAACCATTGACGTTTCAAGATAACCGTTGAAGCATCAAGTCATCTTCCCATGCCGCCTCTGTTTCATGGCAGTGTTCGAATTGCCGAGTTTTCAGAAGCGACATGTTCTATGGAGATTATCAGGATCTGCACAAGCACGGTGCAAAACATACCGACTTTTGTCAAACTCTATTGTGCTGTAACGTCAGTGCCATGAGTATGACACAGTTTCTTCGATTTGACCCGTGGGGCCATGACGGAAATCCAGCAATATTTCAGTAGATGCTCAATTCGCTTATGCAGACCATATTGCTGATGTATTTGTGTCGATTGCCACAGAGTATCTATATATCAAAGTGTTTGGGTTTGGGCCTTTGAGCATTAGTAGAATTGGGTGAATGTTCTCGCCAGTTCCAAGGCACAGAGTGGATTGTAAAACATTATAACATTGAGAGGATAGATATCAAGCCTACCAGGCTATATATTTAGGTCAAGTATACTCCTTCCAACGCCCCAGATATCATTCCTTCAGATTCCAAATACAAGGCTGCACAAGAAGCACAATTGTGCATGCCGGACTTCGTCTTTCGGCATGTTCAGAAATCGAGAAAGATCCTCTATTTGCCCATGCTCATCCAGCCAAAGATGCCGCATGCAAAGGACAGAACCAAGAAAGTGATGATACCGGCACCAGCCCTGTCTGCAGTGGTCAAAGGCTTGTAGGTCCTATCGATCTTGCCGTCTCCGACGTTGCCGGCGTTGGGGTTACCCTTGGAGGTACCTCCAGACTTGGCCGTGACAGGAGGAGGTGTGTTCTCCATGAGCAGAGACGAGACGGCTGCGAGGACGTTCATCTGCTGGCCGGCACCTGTCTTGCCATCATAGACACCGCTGGCCCACTTAAAGCCGCAGGCACGCTTTGTGTCTCCTCCAGTACATTGCTTGATGGCAGCTTCGGTTGACGTCTGGAGAACAGGAAGAATCTTTGGCTTGATGAAGGGAGCGAGATGTGTTGCCTGAGACATCCAGCGGTGGACGTAGCCCTTGAATGAGTACATGTCGGTGGTGCAGGTACCATGGTTCTCGCAGGCGATCTCGACAGCGATATCCTCGGGGAAGAAGTTGCTGATAGTAGCGTCGACTAATTTGTCTACACGGTCCTTCCATTTCTGCTGACCATTGGTCTGAGGGGGTCAGCGAGTTGTCAGTAGCATCATGTTTAGGCCGACTTACATGGTTGTACATGAAAGCAGCGCCTTGGAGGAAGACGCCAGAGTTATAAGAGAACTGAGCCTTGTTGATATCGGTACAGTTTGTTTCGACATGAGCACCGTCATAAATCTTATAAGTGGCGGGGTCAAGGAAACCAACGCCCTCCATCCAGTCCCAGGTCTTCTCAGCCCAGTCGGAATAAGTCTCGTTGCCTGTGTAGCGAGCAAGTCGGGCACCCAGGTTGAAGAAGCATCCGTTAGCAATACCTTTGAGAAGTTAGTACATAATCGATCAAGGTATATATCTCAAGAGAAGCGCTGACTGTTTTTGTAATCGTAACCGTTGTTAGTTCGAGGAATTTGCCATCGAAGACCACCGTTACAAGTGCTGTCATGTCGATCGGGATTGGCCTGAGTGTTGAAAACGGCCTGAGCGAGGGCAAGCCATCCAGGCTGGTCCGAAGCAGGGTTGGGGAAGTCCAGCTCAGCAGCCAACATGGCAGACATTCCCCAGAAACCTTGATCGTCGTTTCCGAGGGACAGAGTAACGTTGGTGGGTTGGTAGTCCTGATCATCGCCGACTTGGAACTGCATAGCCTGCATCACTACTTTGTTGTAGGTAGAATCGCCGGTGCACTTCCAGTAATCCATATACGTCCCCCACATAGCACCGCCTTCCCACCAGTAGTAGTCACCATTGGGGGGAGGACCAGGTAGAATACCAGGAATACCTCCAGGGTCGTCTCCGTGGTAGTATGTGAGCAAGTCAGCGGCGAGTTGCTTGGCTGACTTCTTGATGGCGTCTGTTGCTAAAATCAATGTCCGTTTGCCTACGAGCCAACCGTTGGGGGGAGGCGCACCTGTAGAATCAATGCTATAGGGCGACTGGGCATCAACGAAACCCGTTGAGGCCAAGATCGCAACGGCGCCGGTTGAAAAAATGGACTTCATCGTGGGTGAATGCGAGTGGAATGAAGCGAGCGAGATGAGAGCGAGCGATGGAAATCGGCGGGAACGAGCGGTACTCGCGCCCAGCGAGGGCTTCGTAGGAATGTCGATAAAGCTGAGAAAATTTATCGTAAAACAGACCGAGCAGTCAAAGAGTGGAAGTCGGTCGATCTGACGGATCAAAAGGACAAACGGACGACGTAAAGTCTGCGATGAATCGATGTTGTTGAAGAAGTCAGAGTGCCGAGGAAAAGAATTGGAAACGGGCGACGGGGGTTAATGCGTGCGTTATTCGTTAGTATGCGTATTGCCGCAAGGTCAGGTCAGGTAGGTAAGGTAACTACATGCAGAAGCGGGCAATGCAATTAAAAGGGAGCGAGAGGGGGAGGGAGAAACAGAGGCTACAACCAATGAGATTGACGGTGGATCGCGAAGAAGGAGGGTGACACGAGCTGTTGAGTGGCTCAAACGGAGTGAGCGAGACCCGGGAACCGTCACATTAGCGGCGTCAGGTACCTATTTTTGCTGCGATGGGTGGGCGGGCAGCATGATTACGCATTGATACGAAGTGGTCAGGGGTTGGGGAATGGTTTGAGCTGATGATGGTTCGTTCTTGTTTTGTTTGATCTTGCGCCGCAGCTCCAGTACAGATCAGATGCTCGATCGTATTTCTTCTCTTTACGCTGGGATATCAATACTGTATATCATCAGCTGTTACATACAACAGTCGACAGTCAACAGTCAACAGTCAACAGATGATCGTTGGGTTCTGGAAGGTTTACGCCGTTGCAAAGAATGGTCTCCATTACAGCCAAACGTACGACGCCAGCCCTGGAATCCAGACTTGCCGTGCCTTGCCTGCATGGGGGAGCCCGCCCTGCAAGCTTATTCCGCCCCGATTCAGCCATTTCTTTAATTGACATTGTTATCTGTCTCTGCTAAATGCCCATCTCTATGCTATTTTCCTCCATCTCGAGCACGCTTTTGGGGTCGTTAATGCTTCAAACACAAAACATGTTGTCGATATCTTTGTTCAATGACAAGGCGCTTATCGGCATATTTTTCCGATTCGCGACCCAGGGTCTGGAATGCCAAGATGCCCAGGTGCCAAGTTTTATCTTGTCCCGTTGTCGTTCGCGTGGTCTCCCGTCTCGGCGCCGAGCTGATTGACTTCAGGTAGAGGGACCACGTGATTTGTATTCCCGCTGATCGGGTTTAACAGGCTTCAATTGCAGTTGAAACCATAGACATCTAAACATGTGAGCTTGACCCATCTACTCCTTCTCCATATTCTCCATTTACTTTATCTCGGAGGATCGAGATGGTGGGGAACTGGTCCGAACCAACATTGCCCTTGAAAATCCCCCAGAAAATGGATGACGGACCCAGTATTCATTCAACAGTGCTGAGATGATCGACTTTTGTCGAGATATAGTCGGACCGAGCTTGTTTCTGTTAGTGTTGCTTCCTGGAATGCTTTGGGTGCGTAAATATGGTGGTCGTGACGAAACATCACGGCATTTTCTCCCCTAAATCTCTATCGAATTATTCCTCTGCAGTTTATATGTTTTGTCGTAAACGGGACAATCAAGTGATTGATATTCTAGCAGAGTTGTCATCATAGATGACTATTCAATCTTCGTATATCCGTGTCTAAACCTTTCCAGAGATTCACAATAGTCAAGAGAGTGCAGTCCAGCCATTAAGTGATTTCTTACCAAGTACAGCATAGATCTAAGCTTGATTCTGGGATATTAGATTTCCCATGCTAGAATCGCATCTTCCTACAATTTCAAACGGCCTTTCGTTCCACAAATGACTGAGAACGATAGCATTTGCGTCAGGGCTTGTAGCTCTGTGACCTGTCTAGTATTTGTCTATTCGAATCTTTATAGTCTGGAGGACCTCGCAGTTGAGTGGCATGGAATCTCACAGTATTTTTTTTTTTTCGAAATACCCAAAAATTGATGATTGACCTACCATGAAAACTCTCTCTATTGATACAAGGGCCAATATCATATATGGTACGGACTTACACTTCCTCCAATCGACATATCATGAGCCCGTCGCCCGAAAACTTACCTTTGATAGATACTTCCACCTGTGACCCGATATCTTCAGTTGGATTACCTTGAATGAAATAAAGGTAAGTATTATCTGAGGACAATTCATGCCAAGTTCTGGGACTTGTCTCCGTTCTATCCGTAGCAATAATGAGTGATAACCATTAAACGAGAGAAATATATCTTAACTTGATCAGCCCTCATTGTCCTGATCTGAAGTAGTTTCGAAATCTGGAAGTAGCTTCGAGGAAAATATCAATGCTTAGGGATGAGTCCAGGGCCTATATCTTTGTTTTTCGTTTGTGACTTCATATCTGCCGTCACGAAATCCAGGTGCGGTCTATCATGTTGCTCGGTGCAGTCGTTATTCTAGCTGATGTTTCGCTAAAATTCACCAGCGTTATCATAGGTGATAGTAAGCTAATAGCTATGCTATCATGAGAACTGACGATCTGAAGCTAACTTATAAGAACCTTCGAATAGACTCGCCATTTGTTGTGCTTGAAGTGGAACCGCCACTTGAGCAATTCCGCTCTAAAGCCGGCCTCGATTCAGGAACAAGCTCATCGGTTCGGCGACACTTTATCCCATCTTGGCTTTGCCCACCAATCAGCGACTGGACCCTGACGACGCTGCCTCAGGGGGACGAGTTTAGTTGCAGATAGCTGTCCTTTCTGATTGCGGCTGTCAGCGCAACGAAGCGACGACATCGAGAACTCACAGTTTCGTTCACCAACAAATTCCCGGTCAACTTTCGAACGAATCTCCCAAGACCACTGAAACCGGTTCCAATTGGTTTCCAGTCCTTCGACCGTTATTTCACCGAGGCATGCGGCAATAGGCTCAAACTCTCTGCGTATTTGCTGTCGACCAAGCGGCTCTCGACCATAATTTGCGACAGGACCGAATTCACGACATCAACACATCGAACCAGTTTTCATTGTATATATTCGACCTAGCGGGACTAGAGGACTTTTGCAAAGATGATGAACGGAATGGAAAAGTCGGATTATGACGAGGACAGGTTCGGTCCTAAGGCGGGAAGCTTGGTCAGCGCCTTCGATGCATTCCGTACGTCGCTCATTGCTGTTGGGTTTATGTGCGCTAACTCTCGACAGCCAAATCGAAGCCGCAATACATCCAACGAACATCGGGAGGTGGAAAATGGACAGTCGCCGTGTCTATCATCTCAATTGTCCTCATCTGGGGCGAACTCGGTCGCTGGTGGCGCGGCGCAGAGTCTCACAATTTCGAGGTCGAGGCTGGTGTTTCGCGAGAGCTTCAGATCAACATGGACATTGTGGTAAAGATGAACTGCGACAATATCCATGTTAATGTCCAGGATGCGTCTGGCGATCATATCCTGGCTGCTAAGCGTCTCAAGGCTGATAGGACACTTTGGAGTCAATGGGTGGACAACAAGGGCATGCACAAGCTCGGGCGGGATAGCCATGGCCGTGTCAACACTGGTTCTGGATACAATGAGTTGGGATACGAGGATGAGGGTTTCGGCGAGGAGCACGTTCACGATATTGTTGCGCTTGGCAAGAAGAGGGCCAAGTGGGCAAAGACACCCAAGTTCAGGGGCAATGCCGACAGTTGTCGTATCTACGGAAGTTTGGACTTGAACAAGGTGCAGGGTGACTTCCATATCACTGCACGAGGCCATGGTTATAGGGGCAATGGCGAGCATCTCGACCACAGCAGTAAGTCTAACGAATTGTGTTCCGCATCGTGTGCTGACCAGTCAACAGAGTTCAACTTCTCGCACATCATTTCGGAGCTTTCATACGGCCCATTCTACCCTTCGCTGGTCAACCCTCTCGACGGCACCGTCAACACAGCTCTCGGCAACTTCCACAAGTTCCAATACTTCCTCTCTGTTGTGCCTACTGTGTATAGCGTCAACTCAAAGTCCATCCTTACCAACCAATATGCTGTTACCGAGCAGAGCAAGGCGGTTGATGAGCGATATATCCCTGGCATTTTCTTCAAGTACGATATCGAGCCAATCCTGTTGACCGTTCACGAGAGCCGGGACGGTATCATCAGCCTGTTGGTCAAGATCATCAACATCATGAGCGGTGTTCTCGTCGCCGGACACTGGGGCTTCACAATTAGTGATTGGATCCACGAGGTGATAGGTCGGCGACGACGCAGCAACGGAGGTGTTGGTGTGTTGGGAACCAAGGAGGGCTTTGACGAGTAGATGGAAGGATAAGGAATACAAGCATGTAGCATACAGCGCTGCTGGGGAGCCAAGCAGAAGGAGTTATGGCTTGGGATTACATACAACTGATTTGTGGAGTTTAGGCCAAAACATGGGATTTCGATTTTAGCATAACAGAATTGATAACACATTTGCCAATATACCCAGGTTGACTACCCTGTAAAGCACTCGGTGATAGTTCGCCTGCTCGTAGCAGGGATGCATTATTGAATGTGGCTTAGAGAGCGCAAAGCCAAACGCCTCTTCTCTACAACAAAGAACCAATCCTTTTATTTTCCATCCCTGGAGTTAAAGTGCTTTTGTCCGATCTCATAAGACGGCCGTATTGAAAACGCCGCCAAGCTGGTATGGGAAAAGGCAGAGGCATGGAACATTCCAGTCATGAGAACACCACGGGACCAAGGAAAAGGCCATGAGACGGAGACCCTTCTCGACAATGGTAGTTAGTGCGTGGAATAAGGCTGTCAGCATCTGATTGTGCATGTGGTCTTGACAAAGAGAGTCTGGTGACTCAAGCCTCAAGAGACCGCGTAATCAATTGACCTTGAAAAGCGGAGCCTGATGACTCTGGAAACGTCTCTCCTGATGATTTGTTCTTTTACTGCTTTCCTTTTTTATTACTGTTAATTAATAATGGGATGGATCTAGGCTGTGGTGAGGTGACTCCGCTAGCAACTGAGAATAATAAGAACCAAGATGTTGATCGTTGATGGGTCAAGGGTTTTAATAAGAGGCGGGGCTCTTCCATTAAAAGCCTATGACGACACCGGCGACAGCCCTCTCTAGGTCGAGAAAGCGGAAAGCTTCGTCGCCTCATTCCTTTCATTCCTCGAGCTATAGGGAATGTCCCTGTCGATGAGTGAAGAGCCGGGCCTTGGTTTGAGGTGGGCTCTTTAGATCCCGACCGAGAAGGAGGGTGACCCCGTGCCTTTCTTCTGTCTTTTGACTTTTCAAGTTTGTTTGGGGGTTTAATCGAGACGGAGACAGGGCGGGATAGGCCTGGATCTGTCTAACTCGAGACGGGCGTTTACATGAACAGTTTGGTGTAACAAGGGTTGAAAGAGACGGGACAAAGAGTGCATTCAGCTATTCCGCACTACTACAGATATTGGATGCTTGTCTGCAGTTTGAATCAATGCGTTTGGTGAGGCTCTGTGCCCAACTCGACTGGGGTTCGACTGGATGGACTCGATATTCTTGGTAATCATCGTCTGTGGATCTTGGAATTGTATGGGCATAGACAATCCCTGACAGTTGATCAAGAAACTGCCCGAGATAACCCAGAACAGAACCATTCTCTTCTCCCCAACAAGACTACAATTCTATCTGAGGTTGCATTGAAGTTGACCCTACCAAAGACCTGATTGGCTTCAGGCTCACAACGCCCAGCATCAGCCGGGCAGAACAAGAGGCCTTCTGCCACCCATCACGATATCTCGTCCAATCCCGTGCCATGCTCTACTGCACAAGCAGCATCATCTTCCATCATAGGCACAGCAGGCTTTCCCTCCCAAACCCTGTCAGAAAAGTTGTCCACTGAAGTTGAAGGGCTCCACGCACACTCACACACACGCTGGAGCCGGGCACTGATGTTTATGCCCTGTCCACGCTAACTGCGCCTGGATGAATCAGAATCAGAGCCCAGCCCAGCCCAGCCATTCATTCATTCCGGGTGCCCAGTCTGCCAGTTCCTTTCTTCTTCTCGCTCTCAGCAGGTTCCGTCATAGCTATCGTCTTGGTTACTTCCCAGCTTTTTCCCCCTCCACCAAACCACTTCTCTCCCGACCCCTTCTTCCTCATACAAACATACAAGCAAACGAACAAACCTAGAGTTCGCTGTTGATTTCTCGTTAGGCGTTTTCTATACTGAACCTTTGGATTTACTTCCATTTTTGACGAAATTCCCTCTTTTGGATCCTCATAACTCTATCGCACAGCCTTATACCCCCCCTGTCACACCACCCCGCGATGGGTGACGTCTACAGAGAGTCTCGCGTCTATCGTGAGAGGGACTGGGAGCGAGACGATGGCTCTTCGGACGACGAGCGCTATCGCAAGACCACAATCAGACGATACAAGGTCGCACCAAGCAGATCTGATCGCTTCGAACGAGGTTCCGAATTCGATGATGGACGTTCCCATTTCTCCCGCTATGGTCGCTCTTCTGGCGACTTAGCTGAACACGACCGACGCTCTTTCGTCCCGGATCGCCCTCGCTCTGCCTTTGAAGGAGCTCCCTCTCATGCTAGTTTCCACGAGGACCGTGGTCGAGACACGGCTCCCCGAAGCTACGTTTACGCAAAGGAGACTGAACGAGAGACTTATCCTCCTCCACCCCCACCTATGCCAATGCCTGCGCCGTCTCAGGTCGGAGATCGATCTCGTGCGCCAGCTTTCGCCGAGACCAAGGAAGCTGAGCGTGACTGGGACCGACGATCTCGCTTTGACGCTTTGTTCGACGAGGACGTCAAGGTTGAGAATCAAATGGTCAGGACTGAACGCCGAGATAACGGCGATTACCGCGTTGAGAAGCGTGTCGAGGAACATGTCGACGACACCCATGGATGCGACGTTGAGCGATACCGCAAGGAGACGGAATACTACGCCCCTTACGACCCACCGCCTCCTCCAGCTCCCGTAATCATTCGACAGCGC
Source organism: Fusarium xyrophilum (assembly GCA_008711595.1). Classification (NCBI taxonomy): domain Eukaryota; kingdom Fungi; phylum Ascomycota; class Sordariomycetes; order Hypocreales; family Nectriaceae; genus Fusarium; species Fusarium xyrophilum. Next base: position 1,828 of record VYWZ01000087.1, on the reverse strand, counting down.
GCGCCTGAACCACAGAAGATCATTGTTCAAGAAGCTCCTCCCCCGGCTCCAGTCATCGTTTCTCCTCGCCAACAACAGCAGCCTGGTGTAGTTGTCATTCGTGAGAGAGAGCCTGAAAGACAACAGGTTGTAGTGCGAAGAGAGCATCGAGAGCACCGACACGAGCACCGACATCGCCCTTCGGAGGAGGAGTACTATTACCGCCATGAGCACCGCGACTCCCGTGGAGACCGTGACTACGCCATTGAGCGATATGACCGCAGACGTCGTGACCACGGCTATCACAGTGATGACGATGATTATTACGTCCGACGCAAGGTCATTCGTCGCCGCGAAGGCAGCGAAAGTCCCCACCACAAGCGACACTTGGTTGAAGGCGCTCTTGCTGGTGCGGGTGTCACAGCTCTTCTCAACAGTCGCCGCGACAGCTACGGTGAACTGCCTGAAAACCGCGGCCGCAAGGTCATTGCTGGAGCTGCTCTTGGCGCTCTTGGCACTGAGGCTTTGCGCCGAGCTCGTAGCGCTTATGGTGATCGCTGGCATGGTGACGATGAGTCGCCCGACCGCTCCTCTCGACTTAAGCAGGGTCTCGGAATCGCTGCTGTTGCTCTAGCTGCTGCTGGTGCCGCCAAATACTACCAGTCCAATAAGATTGAAAAGGAGGAGGCGATTCGAGGCAGAAGCCGCCGCCGTGGTTATTACTCTGATGACTACTCGCGCTCTCGTTCGCGATCCATCATTCGAAAGACCACGACGACAAGGAGCACTAGCCGCGGTAGTCGTCATCGCAGTTTGTCGACGGCAGCCAAGGCAGCTCTGGGAACTGTTGCTGCTGCAGGCATTGCCAAGCACATTCGCAACAGATCCAAGTCATCTCGAGGCCGCAGCAGCAGTAGGTCAACTAGCTCGCGCAGCCGCAGCCGATCAAGGAGCCGCAGCAAGTCTAGACTTCGCCGTGGTGCTGAGATCGCTGGTGCCGCTGTCGCAGCCAAGGCTGCGCACCACGTTTGGAAGAAGCGCAAGGAAAAGAAGGACGGCAGTGACGATAGCAGCGACGATGAGTACTACCGCCGAGGCCCCTCGAGAAGCCGGAGCAGGAGCAGGTCCAAGGCCAGGTCCATTCGTTCAGAGCGCGGGACTGATCCTGAGCTAGGCCCCGTAGTTGAATACGGCACCGATCCCCTCACGACGCAACCGCCAGCCTCAACGTCGCGAGGCTACGAATCCGAAGCGGAGGCAAGACGTCGACGCCGCAGACGACGCGACCGTAGTCGACCCGCGTCGTCTGCGGGATCCGACAATAACCGTAAACGCAGCAGAAGCCGACTCGGGGCCGCCGCAGCCGCAGGAGCTGCAGCCCTTGGTATCAAGGAATACAAGGACAAGAAGGATAGGGAGAAGAGAGAGCAGCGCTCTAGGGAACGACGACTCGAACTTGAACGAGAACGCGAGCGAGAAGATGAGCGAGACCGCCGTGGTCGAGCCACCAGATCTCCTTCGCGAACCCGATCTCGAAGTCGTTCCAGGAAACGTGAGAAGTCCTTGAGTGACCGTGACTGTGTTGACTGACAGCTATGAAATAGGATTCGACGACTATGATGATCGTCGCCCTCGCTCACGCTCACCACCCATGGCCTCTGGTGGCGCTGGCTTCCCACCTTATCCTATGGACCCAACTCCTCCACCTGGAAATCCTTACGCCAATATTCCGGACCGTGCTGCTGACTTCCAGCCGTACGTTCCTCAAGACTACACGGGCTATCCTCCGCCACCTCCTGGACCTCCTCGAGGACTTTCCACAGGACCCCCCCCCTGCCCACCGCCAGGA